>JACEIK010002635.1:171881-182875 GCA_018107945.1 Datura stramonium
AAGAGTATATTAAGAACTAAATGATAAATTATCTCTTAATTTATTAAATTAAATAAATAAAAAATAAATATTTATTTTTAGTATAATGGATAAGTAAAAGTAAACGATTGATTGACGGAATTAAAGTAGCGTCGTAATCAATTACAATAACGACTAATAAACACATTAATAGGAAAATGGTAATAAAGGAGGACACATGATGTGAACATCCCATGTTGCTCAAATTTTAACTCTATATAATAATGCATGTTTGTTACGTCACAGCATACTCACAACTTAGCACTAAACTCCAAATTATAACCAAGAAAGAGTTGAACAAGATTAGAACTAATATTCATGATGCCATTAATTAATGTATAAGAATTTTGTAATTTCTGAACCACTACATTACATAACCCTTAGACCCTTAAGATTTGCACTCGTAACTTTTCAATCATTGGATTATATAACGGAGATTGTTGCATTATTCAATTTCTAGATTCTAAGATACCAATGTGGTATGTGGCCTGTCCACTTGAAAACCTTGCAATCTCACTTCCAAAAAAATTGTGTTGATCAAATATGGAACTATGTATGGGCACCTTTATTAATTGTTTGTATTCTGGTATCAGAGGATACTATTAGGCAGGAGGCATTGAGGAAAGATGTGGGCCTGTTGAGCCTAGTGAATAAAATAAGGCTGATAAAAAATGCCTTGGTTCCATCTTAAGCTCCAAAAATGTCAATGTCCATCACCTTTTTGTGGAAAAGGAGGTATGAAAATGATCCACATTATCACTTCATAATTCATAGGGGCACGTGGAGTCACGTGGTTGCCTCTAGAGAAACTTGAGCCCAATTTTGGAAGACGTTGGTTCCACATGTACCTAACTGAGTTGGAACCTGGAGCCTTGGAGGGTATCTTATGTTCATCACGCGGAGCGATGGAGTCATAATTTTCATTCGAGAAAGTGAAAATATGAAAAAATAAGTATATAAAAAGAGTTACGTAAACTTTTATATATTTTTTTTGTCTCGATTAAGAGTAATTTTTCAACAAAGAAGTATCGATTGACACCCCTCGGACGAGGGTGGATCTGCCACAGAACACACGTAAGCCAAGTTGTGGAAAAGTCGTTAACTTTCAAGACAAAGAACAAATAGGACAGAAAAGAGTTTTCATTGCATTTTCGTCTTTTTTTAATGATTGATTTTCCTTCAACTCAACCATGGTATTGGATTGTTCTATTCAATAATTTATTACATGCTGCAAACATCAGGATGTAGTCAAAACCACAATTTAACTTCTGAAAATATTGTGCCAAAAAATTTACAAGTTATATATTATGCAACAATTTAAGGATATTGTTCTATACTTAATTATTGTGCCAAAAATTTACAAGTTGCCATTTCTTTTTTTATTTCTTGGCTGAATTGTGAGAGAGTAGGAAATATTTAGTTTGGGCAAAAAGTATTTGAGTTGAAATTCGAACTCAGTAATAAAACTTCTTGAATTTGGCTTCTCAATAATTAAAAGGAAAGTTATATATTTGACCGGTCGGGCCGAAAATAATTATACCCGCTTACTAAATATACAAAAAATAATGCATTATTTTGTATAAAATATGTATATTTTATGTATATGAGAACCTTTATTGTGGTACCATACTATATCCAGGCAGGCATTGAGGAGTGGGAGTGGGCCTGTTGGAGGCAAGGGGAATAAAGGCGAGGCCAGACATGGCCCCTCCCAAAAGTGTCAATGTCCCTCACTTTTTTTGTGGAAAACGACATCGTCAAAAACTTGGACCGAGGGGTAAGTATTTTTTTATTTTTAATTAAATATTTTGAGCTTTTTGAATAGTGAGAATTGAATTGTTTCGGGTAAAAAATGTCTTATTCAAAAAAATGACGTGAATTTAAATTAGCGGATATCAAATACTGAATAACAAACAAAAAAGAAAAAGAAAAGGACGCATGAAGAATATCCACATTATCACTTCACATTGAATTCAGAGGACAAGTGTCATTACGTGGTTGTCACTTGTCAGTACCACAACTTGAGGAATAGGTTAGATGGTTTTGTTAGAGGATGAACCTAACCAAGTTGGAAGTGGGGAGGTGTTTGAGGATTTAGCTCTATGTTGGACACCTATGCCAAATGCCAAGTTGTGGAAAAGTTGGTAACCTTCTTCCAATAACAACAAAAAACAAAAAAAAAGTACAAAAAAATTTTCATCACATTGGTAGCCTTTCTTAATGATTGATTTGCCTTTCAATTTAACCATGGCATGATATATAGGATTATTGTCCTCATATAATAATCTCATGTCCATAACTTCAATACTGCATCCTAATGCAACGATTAATTAACTTGCAATATGGCAAAACCGGCCGCTAATTATAAATTACATGCTTTTAGTTAGAAGATACAATAAGTTAGATGCAATATCAGAAGATGAATTATATCTTTGAATAAATTATCAAGTTTATCTCGACAACAAAATTCAAACTCGTGATACTGCAATTCAAAATTTTGATTTCTCGACAATTTTGAAGTTTCCCCTTGAATTATTGCATTACTCACACTTTAGACATGTTGATAAAATGGAACAATGAGAACCGTTATTATGGTATTAAAGGTTGTAGATTCGAGTCCTCAGAATGGAAATGTGTTTGATAGGGCTGGGAGCGCATTACCAATTGAAACTTTACGATGCAACTCATGATCAGTCGAAACACCCAAATGAATAGCAAACAAAAACCATTGTTATGGTATCAGAATATCAGGCTGGAGTTGAGAAGGTATCTGAGCCTCTTGGGACCAGGGTTATTAAGACAGGCTGATTAAATTGGTTACAATACTTAGCTCCAAAAGTGTCAATGTCCGTCACCTTTTTGCAGAGAAAGACGGTATGAAAGGAATAACGAGTCAAAAATACATTTAAAGTATTTAAGTTTTTTATTCAAATTATCACGTGTTTTTTTTTACCTGAATTATCATCAAATATTTATCAAAACAACAACTCAACTATCAGTGGTTTATATTTATCTACCTGAAATATCATCATCATTCAGGTAAGAAAAGTAAATATGTAATAATTTAGGTGTGCTTCGATAAACGTTTAGCGATAGTAAAACTGAAACTCACACACCGAATAGTTCAGATATAAAATTTAAAAAAGTATAATATATACTTTAAATGAGTTTCTCATCCTTAATAAAAATGATCCACATTTATGACTTGATAATTCATAGGGGACACATGTTGTTACATGGTTGCCTATACCCACAACTTGATGTCTAAGTTGGACAGCTTGGTTCAAAGACAAACTGAAGTTAGCCTGGAAGTTGGAAGGGGCTACGTTTGAGAATTAATTTGGAGCTTGTTAGATTTGACGGTTCAAGAGTTTTAATTTGGAGAATGAAATTGAGTTAAATTCATTTATTACCCTCTAAAGCTTCACATTGTTCTGAATGTCATGTGACATTACTTTTCCCAATCATACAGAAGAAATTGCTTTCTAATTTTTACGATTTCTTTGAAAGAAATTTTCTTTTATTTAAACTATAAAAAGTCAAGAGGAACAAGGGAAAAGAACAAAAAAAAAAAGCACTTGGGGTCCAACTTACAACATTTACTCTTTGTTCAAATTAGTTCGCAAATGGATCAGTAATAGACAGTAACAAGTATTCATATTGGCAAATCCCCATTCCAATTCATAGAAAGAAGCTGAATGGAAGTGATAAGAAATTTCCTCTTCTCAACCAATTCAAAACTTTATATAAGCAAGCTGCAAATTAATGCCCGTTTAAACTCAGATTGATTTAAATATTAAAAATGCAAATTAAATCTTTTAAGTTTATATTCTTTTTTCTCTTAAACATAAAAATTTAAAAATTATACAACTTATCAAAATTTTCTCTAATCTAAAATGCAGCATTGATAAATCACATATCTCCATATACTTTTATAAATAAATGTTGACATTTACATAATTTTATAAAAGAACCACACTAATCAACAATAGTGGTAAGCCAGTAACTAATTATTCTTTAACATAATCCTCACATAATACTAACAATCTCTACACACCAGCATCAATCTTTAATTTAAAATAAACAATTTTTTATAGAAAATATTAACTTATAAGTTTTACATTTAAAGATAAAAAATTAAAATCTCAAATCCTGTTTTTTTGAAAATTTGAAATTTTAGATCATGATCTCAAATTACATGCCCCAACGCCTAGTAAAACAACGAATGTAATCAAATTATAGTATAAAAATAGAATATGTAATACCCTAGACTAGAGCATCCTACCAAGAATATTATGATACTACTGGTTAATACAAAGTACTATAGAAATGGCTTTCACAATGCACAAGAGCACACATATACACTATCCGGTAAACACAGATAATCAAATAAACAAAGCTTCTTGGAGAAGACTCAGGCAAATAACAAAATCCACCACCCAAGACATAAAACTCCATGCCAAGGCACGAAACTCGATACATGAACAGCAGCAAGTTACCAAATAGAAAAAAAGAGTTTGATTGAATATAATAGAATCCAGTACCCAAAGTTCTAGTAATCTGTTAACTCCAAGCATGGATAGATAACTCCCCGAGTTCCTCGAAAGACACCTATCAGATATAAGTAGCTAAGTGAACAAAAAATTTCAAGGTCGCACTATCCCAATAAAAGAGTAATGTGATTTAGCTTCTTCCCGCTGAGAAATGATCCAACAAGCTAACCACATTCCAAGCAAATAACCAGTGTATCAGGATATCTTTGCATTCGAGAAGTCCATTTCAGGATGCTGCAGCAGATCAAGAACAAGATGAGTCAAGTCATACACGGAGAGCTGGGTAAAGGATATAAACAAAGTAATACATGATATCATGTTTGCACCTCTGCCATAAATTTCTTGAGAATTTCTTGTTTCTGCGTCTCATCACTTGTTGGGAGACCCATGGATTTCTGTCGCTGATCAAACTGCAAAAGGAATTTCCCACCGAGCAAACAGAAGTAACTACTAACATCACCACACACTAAGAAGGGGATCCATTACAGCAAACAGGATTTCTCATAGAAGCAACTAAAGTTGTAGGATGCAAGACAATTTACATTCCTAATAGATGTTCCTGACAAAGATGAAAACGTCCAACTAACCCAGCCTATCAATTAAGTTGTCCAACAACATGAACCATACTAGAAAAATCAGCACTATCCAGATGATACATGACCTCTTTTTCACATATCCTCATGCCCAGTGTCAGTTAGTTTGTTAATTACCAATATTAGCTTCGGGATCACAGGAGACACCATAATCCAATATAGAGCATGGAAAAGACTGAAATCTCCATGAAAAAACACTGAAATATATAAAACTGACCCTGGATAAAGATTTCAGAATCTAAGAGAACCTTTTATTGGGTTCACAAGTTATTCCATTTGACATAGAAAATATTACAATGTTATGACACGGCCTCTGCAGTACTAACTTCTACAGTACTTCTCAGATAGTGCTTATACAAAAGCTTCAGATTTATGTAGAAATACTTAATCCTGTTTTTTTTTTGGAAATTGAATACTTAATCCTGTTTTTGTACCATTATTTAGTGCAAGTCTCTGCAACAACGTTTACAGAACTAAGCTTCTAGCAAAAGATATACACGTTGATATAATAGAAGGCATTACTTAGAACCATAAGCGTTGGCACCCAATTTAGGTGTCAAGTAAAAAATCATAATAAGCTTTTGTAAAAGTAGTTGTATGCGAAAACGTATAGAAACTAAAAAGGACACCATAGCTTCTTGAAATCACTTCAAACAGTATGTTTAAAAGACAAGCACATTATCTCACACATCCAATTTGAACAGTACATTTCTTATGTCAAATGCATAACTCCACACATGACAAGAGAGCTTCATCAGAACCAGTAGTAGGAAACCAATAGAGTTCTGTGACTGGATGTTGGGATAGTGAATTGCCAAAAAATTGTGATGTACATGATATGCTCGAAGTATGCCAAAACTACCATGAGAATCAGGTAAAAAGACAAGCAATTATGTCAATAAAGAGCAAGAACACAAATTGGAACAATCAATTACAAAGTGAGCACATAAACATATTGATCTTCATAGTGCTTAACATGTTGATGAGCAATAGAATCCTACCATCATCTTTTCCACAGTCGATCGGGTCTCGGGGTCCAAATCTGATAGGTTGCTTTTTTCAGGTTCTGCTTTCTGCGTATCAATTTCAGGCTCACCTTTCACACAGCATTTCCACCACTCCATCTGGTCCTTCTTGGTTAGGAGAATAGAGATGGATTTCTGGTCCTCTGCAAATATGTTAATTCAGTATCATTTGTCTTTAACAAAGCTGCACCACCGTTATTGAACAAGACTCTATGATAGTTTATCTTGGAACTCATTAAGCACAGCCACAAAGTATGGGAAAAACAAAACAAGCATAGCAAGCCGAACAGTACCAATGAACCAAATTATTGAAGTAAATGGCAACAAAATCCCAAGAAAACCACCTAGCAAGTCAAACGTATGAGCAACTTACCTAAACTCCAGAAACAATCATCAACTTTCACAGGCTGATATAGTTCTCCCTGCAAGCAAAAGGGGGTGAAAGTCGATATATAGCAAGGGCAAATTTTGACTATACAATTTGAAATGAAAACACAGGCAACAAATAAACATGTTTGACTACCAAACTGAAGAATACACTCACATCAATTATTGGAGGTTGTCCCTTTAGTCCAACTTTAAGACGGGTCCTTGATATATCACAAACAATAAACCTTGATTTTGTTCCTTGAGGTACGGGAATATTAACATTGACTTCTTGTAGTGATTGACCCCATGAGTATTTATCAAGATCAAGGCCATTACTACTGTTGGGAGCTGCATGTATATCACCAGAGAGGCAATGAGAAGTTATGATAATGCAAAACAAGAAAGCTTGAACTAATAGCAAACACGACATCGAAACCAATATAAGATACAACAAATGGTACCAACACTTCAATACTGTAACAAACAATGCTATATCATACAATTAAAGTTAAGAGAGTCAGTGCGATATATCAGTAGCGTATCAAAAGGGATACACATTTAAACTGAAAGTAGGTAACGCCCTCCTCTGTACCATATAACGACCAAACGGGATAATAAGTAAAAGGAGACAATCTGAAGCTTATTTCAGCAAAAACTTGCACAATATATCAGGCAAAATCCAAGTAAGTCATCGATCATTTTGCAAGAACCAGCAAACAGACAGAAACTCTTGTTGTAAGGGGCGATTTGCTAATTCATTTGAGAATAAATACACATTTGACGAGTTATTCTACCACTTAAAATGCATAACATATTTTGAATAAACAAGCTTTCATCTTATAGGATAGCTCACCATTCAAGTCAGTACTTTACCTGGCGCTTATTGCCTTCTTTCTAGCCTAATTGGTAGCAATCCCTTCTTGGTAACTAATCATAGATGAAACTCAAATATATTTCAAAAATATTACCTAGTAGTGAAGTAACTTCTCCGTCCAACTCATATGATACTCCTCATTTTGAAATATACCCAAAGTATTGATACTCTTGAAAGTTTTAGTGAATTTGATTTCTTAGAAGTTGTGAAAGTTTAAGAAATAGAAGAGTATCAACATTTTGGGGTGTTCCTAAAAAGTTGATATTCTTCTATTTTTAAAACTCATATTTTTTTTCAAGAAATCAAATTCACTAAAATTACTCAAACTATAAAGTTTGATCACTATGGCTAATAAAATATATAAGTCAAATTTACCTTATCAACACACAAGTTTAACATCTTTAATGTCATATCTAGAAACTAGAAAATACCATCATATAAACAGTACAGCAGGAGCATGTTTTTTGTTTCAAGTTCATAAGAACACTAAGGATAACTCCATTTTAGTATTTTGTAACGTTATACTTCAGACAAGACAAGCGGTAAAACTTTAGAATCCAATATCAACTTCAGTTAACTATAGTAAAACACTCACCCCAATACTATTTAGAAGTGCTCTATATCAGTAACAATAGATTCAGAACAGCAACANGGTTTTGGAGTCTACACATAGTAAAACACTCACCCCAATACTATTTAGAAGTGCTCTATATCAGTAACAATAGATTCAGAACAGCAACAATCACATCCAAGAGCCCAAGTATTCAAATATCCAGAACCTTTAACCCAAAAACCAAAACTTGAACAGACTTGGCCAATGTAGCAGATACAACTCTTTATTTTCTCTGCTTACCTCTCTACGTGAGGCAATGGCTTTATTATATAGTTATGCTTTCTCTATTTAGATTGGGATTGGACTCTATGATTTCAATCTTAGTAATATAACTAATCCAAAGCTATTAGGCTCTACTACACGTTTTGTCTATCATCGATTCAAGCTGGACGTTAGCAGTGATACAATTCCAAGCTTGCCCCAGAGTCCATGTAAACAAACCTTGTATTTTCTAGGCGTGAAAAGTCATAACTTGATCAATATGATCCTTCTCCCTATATTCTTCTCTCAGATGATTCTGCCTTCGCTACTGACTTTAGCTGGTAATAGCTCATAAAGTACTCATGTCGTGATGTAGCTGTATTTGGTTGTTGAAGTAGTCTCTCTGTAGCTGTGGTTTGGCTTGTGTTTTTGCTCAATGCATTAACAAACTGAGTGAAGGCCGGATATGGAGTCTTACCTTGCATAACAATCCTCAAGATTTTGTATTTGTTTCCAAGACCTTTAGCAAAATTTATAACCGTGCTACCTTCGTTTGACGATTTGTGTATAGCGGCGACACTATCACAAATTACAAAGATTTTAATCTCATGTTGATACTCTGAATTTGTTGCTTCAATTGAAATAGCTTGTAGGTAATTATCCTCAAGACTCCCAAATTTGTTTGGTTGAAGTACAACCAATAATAAGGAGCATTGACTGTTCAATCATGGTTCCAATTAGCCAACTTTTCACCAAGCAAGATAGTTTGAGGATTACAATTTTATGGGATATATAGCTAAGAATTGAAAGAGAGATCCTAGTGAAAGCGAGGGAGGGGAGAAAATGAATTGGCCATTAAAGAACATGGAACCAGTTCTGGATATAGAATAATATGGGTTAGAACCAAGCTCTATACTGTGAAGATGATTATAAAAACAACATTTGAGTGTAAAAATACAAATCTTCATATTTCTCTTCTTACCTCACCCGTTACCTCTCTCTATGTGAGGTAATGGCTTCATTATACAGTCAAGCTTTCTCTATTTAGATTGGGATTGGACTCTACAGTCCCAATCTTAGTAATATAACTAATCCTAAGCTAATTAGACTCTACTACACATCCTGTCTATCATCGACTCAAGCTAGAGTTGGCAATGATACAATTCCAAGCTTGCTCCAAAGTCCATGTAAAAAAACCTTGTATTTTCTGGGCTTGGAAAGTCATGACTTGATTAATATGATCCTTCCCCCTATTTTCTTCTCTCAAATCATACCCTCTCAATGCATTAACAAACTGAGTGAAAGCTGGATATGGAGCCCTGCCTAGCATAATAATCCTCAAGATTTTGTATTTGTATTCAAGACCTTTAGCAAAATTTAACCATGCTATCTTCTTCTAACGATTTGTGTATAGCAGCGAGACTATCACAATTCCTTTGAATTCTTTTAAGTATTCATCTATAGATTTTAATCTCATCTTGATAGCTTGTAGGTATTTTGGTCCCCCCTGAACCATCCTCGAAAGAGTAAGGAAGGAGAAGGGAACGGGAGTTTCTCGCCTCCTAAGAGTATAAAGAAGAGGAGTGAAGTACATTGACTCTTCAATCATGATTCAAATTAGCTAACTTCTCACCAAGACATTTTTATCTTCCCATTCTATAAACTTAGACATGTTCTTCATAGTCCTTTCGTTTACCACAACCTTAGATGGCAGTTCCTTCATAATAATATCCCAATCTTATCAAATGGCTCTAGATTCTCCAAACAAGATAGTTCGAGGATTACAATTTTATGGGACATATAGCTATGAATTGAGGGAGAGATCCTAGTGAAAGGGAGAGAGGGGAGGAAGATGAATTGGTCATTAAAGAACAGAACGTGGTACAGGTTCTAGATACATAATAACATGGGTTAGAACCAAGCTCTATACCACGAAAAAGATTATGAAATAATAGTGACTGTAAAAGTACAACTCTTTATGTTTCTCTTCTTACCTCAAGTATTAATGGCTTCTTTATATAGTCATGCTTGGTCTATTAAGATTGGGATTGTAATATAACTAATCCTAAGCTAATTAGGCTCTGCTACACGTTCTGTCTATCTGTTTCAATTTGCTACTCATTGATTTGTATTTTGATCAAATAGAACTCATACATTATATAACATTGGCCGAAAACCAAGAATGTTACCTCTCGAACTTTTCTTGTCATCCTCTTTAGCCTCGTTAACTTCTTTCCCCTTTGACTCTTTAGCCGCTTTCTTTTCAGCAACTACTGGAACCTCCTCCTTGCCCTTCTTTTCTGCCGCCTTTGCGTTTGAGGCTTCTACCTTCTTGCGCTCCTCGGCTTCCAACTTGTCTTTCACCATACGAACAACAGCGTTGACATCATTAATCAACGAATCACTCTTGAAGAGATCCGATTCCCGGCCCACGAACTCGAAGGCCGCTTCAAGAAATCCTAAAGGGTTAGCAGGATCAAGCACGGCGTTATAGGGCTTTGCCGATTTTGACGCCGCCGATGATGATGGTTTGCTATCTTGCTCCTCGTAATCAGAAATTATCGCCATGGGAAGATGGGGATTAGGGTTTTGCCGCTGGATTGAGGAGAGTAAGTATATGAAGACTGCAGAATGAAACAAAGTGTAGAGAGTTCTAGCTCAAATGTAAGACAGCGTGGAGAATTCCAGAAGATCGCAGGGTATTGTTTGATAGCTGGTTTGAATTAAAAAGCGAAATTAGTAATACAT
>JACEIK010002636.1:17738-28300 GCA_018107945.1 Datura stramonium
GCATAAAGTAATAGAGTGCAAGAAGAACTCCTTGGGCCTCTACTCCTTGTCTTCAATATTTAAGCTCAATCTTTATTAAAAATTATGACCTATCACCTGCACACTTGAACAAACACGTAAAAATGAACACAAACTTTATCTTGGGTTGCCTCCCAAGTGGCGCCTGATTTAATGTCGCAGAACAACACAGGTATCTTGATTAATCAGACTTCATCAAGATACCTGTTGAGACCGTGGTCACATCTTGGCCGCTTATTCTACCATGCCACCCTGTGACACATCAGAAAATAAAAGAAAAACAAAAAATAGGAAATAAATACTAAGAGTTAAACACAAGCAATTAATCTAATCCTAAACCGTATTCCCCGTCAACGACACCACTTTTTGATAATTCTCAAACCACATCTCCTTCGGAAGTATGAAGCGGAAGTTGTCAATAAAGAACCCAACAAGAGGTTGGGGTTGATCCCACAGAAAATACGGAAGGATGTAGAAGAACGCTAGTGCTTAAGATTTTTTGTTAATTATTTCCTAAGAGGGGGGAATTTGTAAAAGTAATAAATAACAATGTTGAGAAATTGTTTGTTGTTTCCAAATTAATGCAACTAACTAGGGTTAGTGTTCCCCATGACTTCATAACCACAAGGAATTTTATACTAGTGATCTATTCCGGTGCTTAGAATGCAATATCAATAAGTTAACTTCACCTAAATGGTTGGTCCCCTATTTAGATGATTATCACCACGCAACTTGGTCCGTCTACGAGCGTATGCTTTACTAACCCTTACCCTTGATATCAGATTAACTATTCCCCAACAAGGTCAAGCTATTAGATGAGGGTTGATAGCCTCAAATATCCATTGTTAATCTCTTTTCCCATTCACTACCTCCTTGGTTCGGTAAGTAAGAATAAGGCAAGTTCTAACATTTTCAACCGTTAAAAATCAATTAAAATGAAGGAAGAAACAATACATGCATAAACTCCATTCAAGAATCACTAAGTATTTTACCTATGTGTATTAATTCATCATGGTTCCCACAACCCTAGTTGTGGTGGTTTTAGCCTATCATGTTTATAAATTCACATCTCCCACCCCACACTTAATTGGTTACACTATCCCTAGTGCTAAAATAAATAAGCATAAAGTAATAGAGTGCAAGAAGAACTCCTTGGGCCTCTACTCCTGGTATTCAATATTTAAGCTCAATCTTTATTAAAAATTATGACCTATCACCTGCACACTTGAACAAACACGTAAAAACAAACACAAACTTTATCTTGGGTTTCCTCCCAAGTAGCGCCTGATTTAATGTCGCGGCACGACACAGGTATCTTGATTACTCAGACTTCATCAAGATACCTGTTGAGACCGTGGTCACATCTTGGCCGCTTATTTTACCACGACACCCCGTGACACATAAGAAAATAAAAGAAAAACAAAAAATAGGAAATAAAGACTAAGAGTTAAACACAAGCAATTAATCTAATCCTAAACCGTATTCCCCGACAACGGCACCACTTTTAGATAATGCTCAAACCACACCTCCTTCGAAAGTATGAAGCGGACGTTGTCAATAAAGAACCCAACAAGAGGTTGGGGTCGACCCCACAGAAAATACGGAAGGATGTAGAAGAACGCTAGTGCCTAAGCTTTTTAGTTAATTATTTCCTAAGAGGGGGGAATTTGTAAAAGTAATAAATAACAATGTTGAGAAATTGTTTTTTGTTTCCAAATTAATGCAACTAACTAGGGTTAGTGTTCCCCATGACTTCATAACCACAAGACATTTTATACTAGTGATCTATTCCGGTGCTTAGAATGCAATATCAATAAGTTAACTTCACCTAAATGGTTGATCCCCTATTTAGATGATTATCACCATGCAACTTGGTCCATCTACGGGCGTATGCTTTACTAACCCTTACCTTGATATCAGATTAGATATTCCCCAACAAGGTCAAGCTATTAGATGAGGGTTGATAGCCTCAAATCTCTATTGTTAATCCCTTTTCCCATTCACTACCTCCTTGGTCCGATAAGTAAGAATAAGGAAAGTTCTAACATTTTCAACCATTAAAAATCAATTAAAATGAAGGAAGAAACAATACATGCATAAACTCCGTTCAAGAATCACTAAGTATTTTACCTATGTNCCCACAATCCTAGTTGTGGTGGTTTTAACCTATCATGTTTATAAGTGAATTAATAGATTTCATAAATAAAAGCAAAAATTAATACTTACAACGATGATAGGAAGAAACTCACTTGATTATTGCAACAATAAAGAACAACTCAAAAATCATCTCAAAATATGTCGTAAAATTTCTAAGCCCAAGACTTGTCTAAAACTTGGCTTCTGATTCTACTTCAAACTTAAAACTTGATAGATATTACATGAAAATAAAGGGTATTTGTAGTAGTTAGATGCTTTCCTCATTCCTTGATGAATTTGGCTTGTGATTTAATTTTTCTTTTCCTAGTTAAAGTAGGAAATCCAATTTTTGCCCGTTTTGGAAGCCTTGCCGCGTCGCCTGCCTCATTGCCGTGTTCTCCATGCCACGTAACACACCCTATCACGGGGGGAGAGTGCTTCTGCGTGTGCCTCATCATGCCAGCTCAAGAGCCGCATCGAACGGGCTGTTGCGGCAAAAGTGTTGCTGCCTCGCGTGTGCCATAACACTGGGAGGGAGCTGCTGCGCGCCTGCTGTAGCACTGGGACAAGCCTGCCTCACGCATGCCATAGAGCCGAGAAGATGGGAGCCTCGCTCCTGGCCTAGCGCCAAATTTGCCTGCGCATCGGACGACCTATATCGCCAGTTTTCTTGCCGCCTCACGCGACTTGTGCCATCCTCATGCGGTTGGTCACTTCAAGCTTTGATCTTAGCATTGTTCGTTCCAACTTCTTTACATGTATTCCAAAGGCCTCCAATACATTCAAATCCATCCTTTTTAGCCCTAAAAACATCTAATCACATGCGTTAGCTAACTTCACAAATATATAACATAATCACATGCAAACACACATTATTTATTCTCAAAAGATAGTAAAGAATGGGCAGAAATATGTCTTTGAAGTGCGTGAGTACGCCCTTCATCACTCCCTGACGCTACAGTTGGGGGTACCCTGTTACACCCCATAGAATGCTATCGATTAGTAGGAGTACGCGTGGATTGCGACAAGGAAAGAAAGCTTGACGCGTGTGAGAAAAACCTCAAAAGTCAGGTCGAGCGAGGCCAGGCCGCAAGGGCTAACACGACACACCAGCACCCTGGCGCCCCAGCCCCTTGGCGCGTTGAAGGGGTGCGATGCGGGGAGTGATTTGGAGCGATAGGAGGCGTGGGGAACCCCCCTACCACTTCCCTAATTTATATATATAGCCCCTTAGTTCAAGTTTAAATTATTTCCCAATTGTTCATTCGGCCAGAGAGAGTAAAAGTCGAGGGAATTGATAGTTTTTCATCCGATTACACTATCAAACATGATTCAAATTCAAATTAACTTCTGGTATTGAGTTCTAAGACTATAGGGAGCATTATTACGGAGTTATTTTCTTGAAATTCGCCCAAACATTGTAACCCTACCGAGCAAAAGTTGTCAGAATTGCTCCAAACTGATTTATATACGATCACAGGTATCAAATAAGCATTTCTCCCTTCTGAACCCTCGAAAAATTATAGGTTTTCAATCGTGTATTATTTAGTTGAATTATAGTTGTTAGTATTAAAAGTTATCATTTTAAGCCGAATTTGGTATTGAAATTAGTCTTTCTCTCCCAGTCTTACGGTTATAGTTGGAAAGGGCTGTTGGATACAAGTTGAAACTCATCGGTTATTTGGGAAACAACAATCGAGGTATGTTAAGGAAAAATTCCGTTGGTAAATTAGTTTCTATAGCATTATAATACAGTTGAATCCCAGTAAGGAAGCTAGAAGTTTTGTTGTTGTGAATAGCTGTTGTTGTTAGCTGAGATCAACACTTATGTTCAGTTTTGGATTGATTTTGCCCATATAGCCTTCCATGACCAACCCAGGGTTACTAGCTGTGTCGTTTCCCGCCAGATCTAGATGACGTTGCTCCAAGGAGCGGTACGCCATCCGCGAGGGACGAAGATGGGGTTCGAGGACCTTATACAATCCATTCCATGGCTGTACTATTTATATGTCGTATCGGAACCACACACCCATCGAGCCTGGTGCCCATGGTAAAGACTGCAGGAGTCCACCGGACTCAGACACAGCTACAGTTCAGGGGCTGCGCGGGCTCAGTTGCAGACCCAGGGGATTGGCAAATTGGCTATAGTTATTAGTTTACTCGTTTTGACCTTGTTAGGGGTATATAGATTGAAGTGTGCTTTCCAGGGCTTATGGGGGCCCCGAGCGGGTTATTCAGTGCTGGTTGTACCTTCCAGCTTATGGGAGCCAAGTAAGGTTCTAGTTTGTACTATTTACTGTTAGATTAGACAGCAGGAAGTTAAGTTATTCAGGTTATACCTCTATCTCTTTCACTCAGTTACTTTCAGTTTCATCTTAAGTTTTATTCATTTATTTCTAGTTATTGCCTTACATATTCAGTACATATTGTACTAACGCCCATCTTGGGGTGCTGCATTACTTGCCTGCAGGTGCGGATAGACACGGATCAATACCTTCTTATCTTTCAGCCCAATTCAGCAGTACAGTTAGCTCTCCTCCTCCGGAGCTGATTAGTTAGAAGGTTTGTTCTTTTGATTGTACAACGTGGGTAGGTCGGGGCCCTGTCTTGACCAATATTCTATTCTTAGAGGCTTGCAGATTTACAGTTTCCCTGTGGTTAGTTTGTCGTTGGCCGTGTGGGGCCTATATATATTTTATTTTGTGTGATGGCTGTGTGGGGCCTTGTTTAGCTGTTAGATTGTGGCCTTGTCGACTATAGTATAGTTATAGTTGCCTGATTTCCATTTTAGTTAAAACTAAACAACATGGTGGTCCTGTTGGCCCGCCTAGGACTCCCTTCTATTGCTTGTTATTGAGTAGCTATTTTCATTTACAAGTGGCTATATGGCCTTATCAGCCGGAGGCTGTATTTATAGCCGAGATATAGCTCGTTGATTTCTTGAATTAGGTTGCAGGCGTGCACCAAACGTGCATGAGCCTAGCCAGGTCAGTCAGATTCCAGTATGGCACTAGGTGCCAGTCATGCCTCTCAAGTTGGGGCGTGACAAACTTGGTATCAGAGCAGGTCGTATTCTAGGAAGTCTGCAAGCCGTGCCAAGTAGATTCTTGCCTATGGATGTGTTGTGCACCACATACTATAGACAGGAGGCTGTGAGGAATGTTAGGATAGTTGCTCTTGTTTCTCTTCCAGTCGTGCTATAGAGCTGTACTGTATAGGGTGAGCCCCTAAGCTTACTATAATCTGCTTGTCTACAGAGAAATGTTGGATACGCAATAGACCATGACTGGCAGGAAGTTAGACATGGCACTAGCAGGGTGACTCAATCAGAGTCAGCCCGATCTGAGGACGACAGAGAGACTTAATCTTTGTCTCCCTAGCACTCTCCGCCATGGCAGGAGCTGTCCAGAGCGGAAGATGTGTCGGCACCACCTCCAACAGCTCCTATACCAATACCATCAGACCAGGAGGTCAGGAGCGGTGTCTTTATGCTAGCTAAGATGATGGTTGTGCAGTGTCAGCCAGTGGCACCCATGGTTGCTAAATCTTCGAGAGGGCCTGGTAGTTTGAGGGTCCGAGAATTCCTCACTCTGAGTCCCACGCATTTCACAAGGACAAATCGAGATGAGGACCCTCAGGACTTTTTGGACCAGTTGCAGTGGATCTTCAGGGTAATGCATGCCGTACCTTTGGAGTCAGTCGAGTTAGCGGTATTTTGGTTGCGGGGCATAGCAGTTTTATGGTACGAGAATTGGGAGAGGTCTCGAGGTAGAGATGTTCTCCCTCTGACTTGGTCTAGATTTTTAGAGGCCTTCTTGGATCATTATTTGCCATGAGAGATCCGACAGGCCCGGGTAGATCAGTTTCTGCATCTGGAGCAGGGTTTGATGAGTGTTCGGGAGTACGCTATGAGATTTGACTCCTTTGCCCGATATGCACTAGCTTTTGTAGACACTATGCCAACCAGGGTGCACCCGTTCATTACGGGGCTGCTTCCAGAGTATGTAGAGACATGTGTTATGGCCACTCTACGGGAGGATATGGATATCTCCTTTATTAAGGCATTTTCTCAGAGTATCAAGGGGATCAGACAACGACATCGGGAGGTAGAGAGGGAAAGTTAGGAGCAGCACCCTAGTGACACTCAGACAGAGTTTCAGGGTGGACCTAGGACCCGACTATCAGGTAGAACACCCAGACCACCACTTCCACAGCAGTAGCAGGGTGGTAGACCAGGCTGTCAGGGGAAGTCAGGACCCCGCAAAAGCTCATGGCCATCGGGTTCATAGAAGCAGAGAGGCTCAGAGCAGAGTAGAATCACTGTGCCACCTTGCCCTATTTATAGTCGACATCACCTTGGGGCCTGCAGGTACGGTTCTACTACGTGTTACACCTGTGGACAAGGGGGTCACTTGATGAGGGACTGTCCAGCCAGGGTCAGAGTGATCGAGACTGACATGATAGATCTTCAGTAGGTCACGTGCCCCAGCATCTCCAGTCGACAGAGGCTGAGGCAGATTAGGGGCATCGAGTTCAGGTGCTGGTCTGGATCACACTTATGCTTTACCGGGGCGATAGGAGTCAGAGTCATCGCTGAATGTTGTGACAAGTATAATGGACATTTGCTCTCATTCCGTATATGTTTTAATAGACCCAAGTTCCACTTTATCTTATGTTACACCATTGGTCGCCCAAAAATTCGGTATAATGCTAGAATTGCTTTAGCGATCCTTTTTAGTATCGACGCCAGTCAGTGCTTCTATTATAGAAAAAGGATCTATCGGGGCTACACAATAGAGGTTGTTGGTCGCCAAACTTCAGCAGATTTAGTGGAACTAGACATGATTGACTTTGATGCAATTATGGGTATGGATTGGCTAGCACTATGTTACGCAAATGTAGAATGTTGGACCAAAACTGTCCAATTCCACTTTCTAGGGTAGGTTATACAAGAGTGGAAAGGCAATACAGCCACCCAAGAGGTAGGTTTATATCCTATCTTCGGGCGAGAAAGTTGATAGCAAAGGGTTGCATCTATCATATTATCAGGGTTCAGGATGTCCAAGAAGAATCCCCGACTCTTTAGTCCATTCCAGTAGTCAATCAGTTTCCAGATGTATTTCTAGATGTACTTCTTGGTATTCCCCTAGAATGGGAAATTGATTTTGCTATCGACCTATTACCAGGTACTCAGCCTATATCCATCCCTCCATACCGAATAGCTCCTTTTAAGATCAGAGAATTGAAGGAACAACTGAAAGATCTGCCGGATAAGGGCTTCATCAGGATGAGTACTTCACCGTGAGGTGCGCCAGTTTCATTTGTAAGAAAGAAGGATGGCTCCCTCCACATGTGTATAGACTACCGACAGCTAAATAAATTCACTATCAAGAACAAATNAAAGTTTCGCCCAAATTCCCTTTGAGGTATAGACTACCGACAGCTAAATAAATTCACTATCAAGAACAAATACCCGCTTCCCAGGATAGATGACTTGTTTGATCAGCTACAGGAGGCGAAGTATTTCTCTAAAATTGACTTAAGGTCTGGGTACCACTAGGTTCGGGTGCGGGAGAGAGATATCCCGAAAATGGCTTTCAGGACCAGGTATTGCCATTTTCAATTCCTATTCATGTCCTTCGGATTGATGAATGCTCCTGTAGTGTTCATGGATCTGATGAACAACATCTTCAGGCTGTATATGTATTTGTTTGTGATAGTATTCATTGATGACATTCTGGTGCATTCCCTCTTAGAAGTAGAACACTGAGATCATGTACGAACGGTGCTCCAGATCCTCAAGGATCACCAGTTGTATGCAAAATTTTCTAAATGTGAGTTTTGGCTGAATTCGGTAGCCTTTTTGGGTCATATTGTGACAGATGTTGGTTTTAGGTTGATTCACAGAAGATTGAGGCAATAAAGACATGTCCTAAACCTATAACTCCAACTGAGGTACGCAGTTTCTTGGGGTTAGCTGGGTATTACAGAAGATTAACATCAGTGCCAGTACTAGCTTTTCCAGAAAGATCATAGGGTTATGCAGTGTACTATGGTTCTTTCGACGTCGGGTTAGGATGTGTTCTGATGCAACATGGTAAGGTAATTGCTTATGCTTCAAGGAAGCTGAGGAAGCTTGAAAAAAATTATCCCACTCATGACCTAGAGTTAGCGGCAGTAGTTCACGCCTTAAAAATTTGGAGACACTACCTGTATGGGGTGCACGTGGACATTTTTTTACTGATCATAAGATCCTCCAATACATCTTTACATAGAAAGAGTTTAATCTGCGATAGCGTTGCTGGTTAGAATTGTTGAAGGACTACGACGTAAATATTTTATATCATCTAGGGAAAGATAATATCTTAGAAAATGCCCTTAGTCGTAGATCAATGTGGAGTTTAGCACACTTGAGGCTCGAACAGCAGGAGCTGGCCCGAGAATTGCACCAATTAGCCAGTTTGGCCGTCCGAATAGTAGAATTAGGAGACAATAGGGCAGTGATTCAGAATACTGCAGTATCATCCCTGGTTGTAGAAGTAAAAGAGCGACAGTATGAAGATCCTAACCTGGTACAACTCAGAGATAAAGTTCAGCGAGGGGAAGTATCAGCTTTTGTGGTAACCCAAGATGGGTTCTTGAGATGTAGGGGTCACCTCTGCGTTCCATATGTGGCAGGACTTCGCCAATAGATCATGGTAGAGGTACATTATTCCTGTTATTCTCTTCACCCAGGTTCAACAAAGATGTATCATGACATAAAAGAGATTTACGGGTGGCCAGGAATGAAAAAGGGTGTTGTAGAATTTGTAGCACAATACCCTAACTGCCAGCAAGTAAAGGCGGAACATCAAAAACCCGGTGGGTTGACACAGGAGATAGCGGTGCCTATGTGGAAATGGGAAGTAATCAGCATGGATTTTGTGACAGTGTTACCCCATACCAGACGTAGATTTGATTCTATCTGGGTAATTGTCGATAGATTGATAAAGTCAGCTCATTTTCTGCCAGTCAGGACCACATTCTCAACCGAGGACTATGTTGAAAATTATATTAGAGAAATAGTTCGATTGCATGGTGTCCCGACTTCTATCATTTCTGACAAAGGGGCGCAGTTCACAACTAGATTTTGACAGTCATTTCAAAAAGGCTTGGGGACACAAGTTAATCTGAGTACAACCTTCCATCCTCAAATAGACGAGCAGACAGAACGTACAATTCAAAATGCTTGAGGATATGTTGCGAGCGTGCGTGTTAGACTTCGGAGGAATTTGGGATGAGCATTTACCCCTTATTGAATTTTCTTACAATAAATAGTTATCATTCAATAATCCAGATGACACCTTATGAAGCCTTATATGGGCGGAAGTGCAGATCCCCAGTTGGTTGGTTAGTGGTAGGAGAATCAGAGTTAATTGTACTAGACATAATCCACCAGTCATAAGAGAAAGTAAAGCTTATCAAAGAGCACTTGCTAACAACTCAGAGCTGTCAGAAATCCTACTCTAATGTGCGGCGTAGGGACCTGGAATTAAATGTTGGTGATTGGGTGTTTTTGAAAGTTTTGCCCATGAAGGGCGTAATGAGGTTTGGTAAGAAGGGAAAGCTTAGCCCTAGGTTTATTGTCCCATATCGGATCCTCTGGAGAATAGGCCAAGTGGCATATGAGTTAGACTTACCTCCAGAGTTGGAGTTTGTTCACCCGGTCTTTCATGTGTCGATGCTGCAAAAGTGTATAGGAAATTCGTCCTGATTCGTGCCAATCGAGGACGTCCAGGTTACTGAAGAGTTAGCCTATGAAGAGGTTCCAGTGGCCATATTAAATCGGCAGGTTCGCAGGTTGAGAACTAAAGACGTCGCCTCTGTTAAAGTATTGTGGAGGAACAGGAATAAAGAAGAGATGACCTAGGAAGTTGAGGATGATATGAAATCTAGATATCCTCACCTGTTCCAGGACTGATCCAGATTATGCAGTTAAAGTGTGGTTGTTGTTCAATTTTTATTTCACTACTTACATTATCAATACTGTTGTTTAGCTACCCCCTTATTATTGTGTAATAGTTGTTATGGTGTCCTGCGAGGTGCTAGTGTTGGACTTTTCTGCTTTTTAGGTTTCCGGATAGTCCATATTATAGAGGGGATGCTACTGAAATTTTTCTAAATGTTAGTCAAAAAAGAGTTAACTCTTTTAAGGCCTAAAGTTGGCATTTGAGGATGAATGTTCCTAGGGGGGGGGGGAGGATTTTATATCCCGTAGAATGCTACCAATTAGTAGGCATACATGTGGATTGCGACAAGGAAAGGAACCTTGACGCGTTTGAGAAAAACCTCTAAAGTCAGGTCAAGCGACGCCAGGATGCAAGGACCAGCGTGACACGCCAGCACCCTTGGCGCCCTGGGCAGTGTGG
>JACEIK010002636.1:34710-47299 GCA_018107945.1 Datura stramonium
TTGAACCCTCGTTCTCCTCTGTTTTCTGGTTGTTTCTGCTGGAAATAAAATGAAAAGTGACTTAAAAACGAAGTGGAAGGCCTTTATATACTTGAAGCCAATTGCATAGCAACGTGGAACGATGGCCATTGCGGAGGAGGTGCCTCCGTTCCACGTTGCCCCTCTGGGCAGCACGGTTTGGCCTCCTCTTGCGAAAATCTAACTTGGCACCCGTTTGGCCTTTCCCCGGGCCCTTTCCTCACACGTATGGAATTCTAAAACTCCCAATCAACATGCGATTAGGCTAACTAAGTCCTATAAACCTACGGGGTGAAACAACTAGTTTTGGCAGACTACTGCAGTGATAGAATTTACAATGTAGCTAGACCATGATGACGGTCGGAGTCCCGCCACAACGGATCGGGGAATTAACCACCGGATTCACTGTAACAGTGTCCTGACCACTGTAACGGGTCCGCTGTAGTGGACGATGAGAATTAGAAAATGTGTTTAAGTGGTATTTCTGGGGTTATACTCCATTATTTCCAAAAACATGGAGAGAAGGGTTTGAAGATAATTTTCTCCCCAGAACAGTGAATTCCTCTCCCAAGGTAAGTTTCTTGATCCCCTATCTCAATGATGGATATTGTTGACTCTAGAATCCATAGGGAACCCTTAATGGTGGAATCTTAAGTGGAGAAAACCTAGGTTGATAGACTAGAGCTGGATCATGGGGAGTTAATAGGGTGATGGGATTAGAAGTTTGAGGAGTAATGATCATTCTCCAAGGTTTACTTGCTTGAGAACGAAGGTTAGGTAGGAATTGACGCCTGGAACTAGGTGGAATTAGGGTTTTTACCTTTGAGACTGCCCTGAAGGGAAGGGTTTGAACTTTTAAGACCCGTATTAGAAGAGTATATAATGAAATTACTCTATATTATTATTGTAGATTTCAAACATTCTGAGGCGTTGAGAAAGGGCAAGACTCCGGTGAAGTAGTTGACTTTTCGTATGCGAGAATCGAGGTAGGTTATGGCTTAAGGGGAATAGACCTTATTTAATGGCATATATGTTTGTGCAATGATGATATATGATTGGTCATCAGACATTACGTGTTATGAAGCTTTACTATTGAATGAACTGTAAAAGTAATGTATATATATATTATGAAATTGTGTTAAATGGTTAAACGAAGTTCCATTGCATTGCTATTGAGATGTTTGATGGTTTGTATTTATGCAAGTGAGGGAGTAGATTGTAAACTCCTGAGTGTTTAAAGAATTCACCTTGTATATTCAGTTGAATAAGAATGGTTAAGGATAGTAATAATATCCTAAGATGAGAGGCTCATGCCTGAGGGGAGCATCCGGGCGAGCAATATTGGTTGAGTGGCTTGTGTCCGAGGGGAGCATTTGGACAAGCATATGAGTGGGAGCGGGTACCATGCCTGTACAGTATATAGATTTCCAGAGTCCCTTGCAGGTCATGACTAAAAGGGTAGAAATAAGATCCTCTAACATCTGTATACATTGATATTGATGACAAAGTGTTTATGATGATATAGAGGAGGCATGTTCCCGACATGTCACCATTTGTTTTGTTTTATGATGTGTGTGTAACTTGTAAAATTCTTAGAATGAGTATTTGCTAAGTGGTTGAGTGGAATTAGTGATTCTGTAATTGTAACTTGAATGAGGAAAGTGTAAAAGATCCTAAGTGTCATATAGATTAATGATTATGGATGTTGAGTTGATCCATTTTGTATTGAAATGCTTTAAAATGCATGTCATGATGAGTTGTTATTAATTTATGTCAATGATTGTGCTATATCTGAATGAAATATAGAGTGTGTGAGCTGCTGAAAACTGTGAGCTGATGAATGTGCAGCTAAGTCGAGCTACTGCCTTGAGCAGTACCGCTGTAGAGAAAGGCCTAATCCAGTGAGCAGGCGGTTGTCACCTGTGCAGAGCTAGTGTACTTGAAATGTTACTGTTCTTATGTATGATGTTTGGGACTGATTTTATATTATTGCTTCCATTTTTATATGCTATTATGTAAGGTTGGCCGATGATGCCTGCCAGTACCGTATTTTGTACTAACCCTACTCCTGTACTTCTTTTCTGAGTTTAGAATACGATCTAGGAAGCTCCTCTCATCCCCACCTATAAATAGTAGTGAGTTCTTGAAAGGTGATCGAGCTTGATGGTGGGCAGTCCGACTCATCTAATAAAGATGTCTCTCCTTCGGGCAATGCAACATTTATTTTTGTTTAGTTTAAATATTCCTAGATTGTAGTTAGACGTTGAATTGTGATGACTTTTGGATCTTGGGAAGTTATGTTGTTTTGGTTTAGTTGGTTATTATAAATTTTGGATATTTCATTTCCATTCATTTTATTACAAATGTTACATCTTCTTGAATGGTTGATGACGGGGTAGTTGTTGGGAATCATTGGTTTGCCCATAGGAGGATTAATGTGGATTCCAATCATGATCATTTGGGTCGTGACAGGACATCATGTAAGTTTTATCATGCTGGTGTCGATTATGACGAGTCTCCCATTGTTCCTCATGATTTTAGTTATTCATGTTCATGACTTATGATTTTATGTTTTGCAGCAGGTTTGACCTAATGATCAGTTTATGAGCTTTTACTTATAATTTCAGCTGTGATAATTCATATGATTTCTGTTTATAACCTTGGGTCATTTTGTTCAGATATGATAATTAGCTTATGACTATATATGTCTCAGATTTATATTTCAGCATGCAGTCCTTACTCTTATGATATACAGATTTATATTTATATGCATGATTTCAGTTAACATTTACTCATCATGTTTTACTTACTTTACATACTCAGTACATTTCATGTACTGACCGTATATTCTATGCTNATTTCATGTACTGACCGTATATTCTATGCTTTATCATTTCATGATACAGGTACGAGCGATCAGACTCAGTTTCGCTGTTAGTCCAGCTTTCCCCCGCAGTCTAGCTCAATTTCCTTTGTTGGTGAGTCCTCATCTTTTGAGGACATTCAGTTAGCATTTGATTATGCTATTTCAGTTTTAGATTTTAGCTAGCTAGTTGGGGGTGTTGTTGTCCCATCAGCTTATCAAACAGTTTAGAGGCTTATTAGACATTATGTAGACTTTTAGCTTTATCAGGTGTTAGCTTCATTTATGATCATTGTTATACGTTATGTTATTTAGATTTCCGCTTATTTGTGTTTAAGTTATCAATTTATGCTTTGATGTATGCTCATTAGTTGCTATTTTCACGCCATGGGTCAACTTGGAGTTATTCGTGGTTTTAGGTCCCGTGTCTTGGTCTGGGGTCCCAGCTCGGGTCGTGACAAACTTTGTATCAGAGCAAAGGTTTAGAGTGTCCTAGGGTGTCTGGAACCTATGTTGAGTAGAGTCTTTTCCATGCGTGTGAAGCGCGCCACACTTATAAGGAATAGGCTACAAGACATTTTAGGAAATTTTCCTTCTTTCATGATCTATGTCGTGCGATAAAGTATCTCTCTATCCTTCCAACACGTGCTATATGCATTTGTAGAAACATGTCTCCACGCCAAGTGAATGGAAGAAGGAATGACAATGGAAATGACCATGACAATGGTAATGGAGATGGACATTAGCAAGCGCCGCTAACACTAGTAGATCGTTTGTCCGAGCAGGTCACTCATGTTGAGTTTAAAGCAACATTTAAGATGTTGGAACAGGCTATGACCACTCAGGTCAATCAGCAGGCAGTGTCTCATGTTCCTCAAAATAGGAACACAACAATGGCTAGAGTTGGAGACATTCTCAGGATGGATCCACCTGAGTTTCTGGGATCGAAAGTGGATGAGAACCCGCATGAGTTTATTTGAGAGGTGCAGAAGATCACCCAGATTATGGGGGTGACTAGAGAGGAGAGTGTGGATTTAGCCTCTTATCAGCTAAAGGGGGTTGCTTATATATGGTACCTCCAGTGGAAGGATAGTAGATCAGTGGGAGCAGTTCCTGTCATTAGGATGAGTTAATGACTGCCTTCTTGGATAGATTCTTCCATAGAGAGTTGAGGGAGGCGAAGGCGATGAAATTCGTCAACTTGAAGCAGCACCATAGGACTATCCAAGAGTATGACTTGGAGTTTACTTAACTATCTAAGTATCTGCCAGAGATGGTTGCGGATCAGAGGGCTCATATGAGCAGGTTTGTGAATGGAGTATCAGATTCACTGGTCAAGGAGTGCAGGACCACTATGCTGAACAATTATTTAGATTTCTCACAATTGGTCATATTTGCCCAGTAGATGGAGGCGGAACAAATGAAGGAAAAGGAGAGAGAGGCCAAGAGGGCCAGGATGGGGAGTTATGGATAGTTTCAGCAGAGGTCCAGTGGAGGACATTGCCATTAGTCCCACTAGAGGTTGTCAAACCAGCGCCATTATCAGCCAGTGTTCCATCCAAACCTAGGCGTGATCAAAAGGGTAGAGCATCAGGCTCTAGAGGTTAGGGAAGCATGTCAGGAGATCCCAACATTCTAGTTTTTGGCAGGTGTGGTAGGAGGCATACCGGAGAGTGCCTATCAAGTTCACGCGTGTGTTTTGAGTTTGGGGAAGCCCGGACATCTGCTAAGAGACTGCCCTTTAGCTAGAAAGGTCCATAGTAGAGGCCATGACCCAGCCAAAAGTTTAGTAGCTCCACCAGCACGCTCAGCTCAGTAGGATGCATCCACTAGTGTAGGTGGTGGTCAGCGTCTGAATAGATTTTATTCCCTCTCATCTCGTCAGGAGTAGGAGGCCTCTCTGGATGTTGTAACTGATATGTTATGAATATTCCATCTTGATGTGTATGGGTTGTTAGATCCAGGGGCTACCTTATCTTTTTTGAATCTTTGTTTTCTATTAGTTTCAGAGTAAGTCCCGAAATCCTATCAGAACCCTTCTCAGTCTTTACTCTAGTCGGTGACTCAATTATAGCTCGACGAGTATATAGAAATTGCCGTGACACAGTCCTTCAAAAAGTCACCTCAACCGACCTAGTAGAGTTAGAAATGACCAATTTTGATGTTATATTTGATATGGATTGGTTGCATACGTGTTTTGCCTCAGTAAATTGTAGAACCCATACGGTAGAGTTTCAGTTTTCGGGCGAGCCAATCCTAGAATAGAAGGGTACTTCATATGTGTCTGTAGGTCGTTTTGTTTCCTATCTCAAGGCCAGGAAGATGATATCTAAAGGCTGTGTGTACCATCTAGTTTGGGTTAAGGATTCTATGTTTGAGACCCCGACTCTTCAGTCAGTTCCTATAGTGCGTGAGTATCCATAGGTGTTCCCAGATGATCTACTAGGAGTCCCTCCTGAGCGGAAGATTGAATTTGGTATTGACCTTCTCCCTAATATGCAGCATATATCCATTCCTCCTTACAAAATGGCTCCAACTGAGATAAAGAAGTTAAAAGAGCACTTGAAGAATCTTCTAGATATAGGTTTCATCAGGCCTAGTAAATACCCATGGGGTGCAACAGTTCTCTTTGTTTGGAAGAAGGATGGTTCCCTTAGGATGTGCATCGATTATCAACAGTTGAAAAAGGATACAATCAAGAACAAGTATCCACTCCCCAGGATTGATGAGTTTTTTGACCAACTTCAAGGTTCTAAGTTCTTCTCAAAGATAGACCTTAGATCCGGTTATCATCAACTCAGAGTCAGAGAGAGTGACATCTCGAAAACAGTGTTCTGGACTTGGTATGGTCACTATGAGTTCATAGT
Source organism: Datura stramonium (assembly GCA_018107945.1). NCBI lineage: Eukaryota > Viridiplantae > Streptophyta > Magnoliopsida > Solanales > Solanaceae > Datura > Datura stramonium. The sequence goes on from JACEIK010002636.1 coordinate 40,459, forward strand.
CATGTATTTTGGACTAACAAATGCTCCTATAGCTTTTATGGACTTGATGAACAGGATATTCAAGCTATATTTGGATATAATCGTGATTATCTTCATAGACAATATTATCATATACTCTTGGAGTGAATAGGAGCATGCCGCTCATTTGAGGATTGTGCTATAGACTCTAAAGGATCGCCAACTGTTTGCTAAATTCAGCAAGTGTGTGTTTTGGTTGAACTCAGTAGCATTTTTGGGTCATGTGGTGTCAAGTGAGGGTTTGCAGGTGGACTCTCAAAAGATATAGACAATGAAGACTTGTCCTAGACCAGTTAATCCTTAGAATATCAGGAGCTTTTTGTGTTTAGCTAGCTACTACAGGAGGTTAATTTAGAGATTTTCATCCATTGCAACACCATTGACTAAGTTGACCCAGAAGAACGTCAAATTTCACTAGTCAGATGCCTGTGAGAAGTGTTTTCAAGAGTTAAAGACTCGACTCACTTCAGACCTAGTATTGACTCTACCAGAGGGCACATATGGTTTTGTTGCATATCATGATGCCTCTAGGGTTAGTCTTGGTTGTGTGTTGATGAAGCATGGTAAGTTCAACGTGTATGCCTCTAGACAACTTGATACTCATGAGGAGAATTACCTGATGGATGACCTAGAGTTTGAAGTGGTGGTGTTTGCATTGAAGATTTGGAGACACTACTTGTTTGGGGTGCATGTGTATGTGTTCACGGACCATAAGAGCCTTCAGTATGTGTTCACTCAAAGGACCTGAATTTACGACAAAGGAGGTGGCTAGAGATTTTCAAGCACTATGAAATGAGTGTCCTTTATCATTCGAGCAAGGCCAATGTAGTGGTGTATGCTCTTAGTAGACTTTCCATGGAGAGTGTGTCTTATGTTGAGGATGGGAGGAAGGAGTTAGCAAAGGATGTCATAGGCTTGCTCATTTAGGGGTTCACCTTATTAACTCGGCAGACGGTGGTGTCATTGTCTAAAATGGTTCAGAATCTTCATTGGTGACCAAGGTCAAGGATAGGAAAGATGAGGATCCTATCTTGGTAAAGCTAAAGGAAGCTATCTAGAATCAGGAGATGGAGGTCTTCTCCCAATGGGGAGATGGTGTACTTCGTTATTAGGGTCGTTTATGTGTTCCGAGTGTTGATGACTTGATAGAGCGGATGTTGAGTGAGGCTAATGGCTCTCGATATTCTATCCATCCAAGTTCCACCAAGATGTACCATGACCTACTGGAAACTTATTGGTGGAATGGAATGAAGAAGGACATAGCAGAGTTCACGGCGAAGTGTTTGAATTACCGGCAGATAAAGGTTGAGCATCAGAGACCTGGGGCTATGCTTCAGGATATTAGTATCCCTAATTGGAAGTGGGATAATATCAATGTGAACTTCATTACAAGATTGCCTCGTACACACCAACAATACGACTCTATATGGGTGGTTGTAGATAGCTTGACCAAAGAAACTCATTTCCTACCGGTCAAAACTACCGATTCAGCTAAGGATTATGCTAGATAATACATTCAGGAGTTAGTTCGATTGCACATTCCCTTGTCCATCATCTCAGATAGAGATACTCAGTTTACCTCACAATTTTGGAGATCATTTCAGAAGGGACTTGGTACTCAGGTCAAGCTTAGCACGACTTTTCACCCGCAGACAGTTGGTCAGGACAAGCGGACCATTCAGACTCTTGAGGATATGTTGAGAGCGTGCGTGATTGATTTCAAGGGTATTTGGGATGATCACTTGCCTCTCATGTAGTTTGCTTACAATAACAGTTACCATTCCAACATTTAGATGGCTCCATTTGAGGCTCTTTATGGGCGAAGGTGTAGATCACCAATCAGATTGTTTGAAGTAGGAGAAGCTACGTTGATAGGGCCAGATTCAGTTCATAAGGCCATGGAGAAAGTCCATCTTATTAGGGAAAGCTGAAAATAGCTCAGAGTCATCAGAAATCTTATGCGGATGTTAGGCGAAGAGAGCTTGAGTTTGAAGTTGATGATTGGGTGTTTTTGAAGGTATCTCCCATGAAGGGAGTGATGAGGTTCAGAAAGAAAGGGAAGCTTAGTCCCCGATATTTTGGTCTTATAGGATTCTGAGGCGAGTTGGCAAAGTGGTATATGAGTTGGAGCTACCAACAGATTTAGCCTCGATATATCCAGTTTTCTATGTATCTCTATTAAAGAAGTGCATTGGTGACCCAGCCTTAGTCCTCTCGGTGGAGAGCATACATGTGAAGGATAGCCTTACCTATGAGGAAGTTCTAGTTGAGATCCTTGATCCTCAGGTTCAGAAGTTGAAAAACAAGGAAGTAGCTTTAGTGAAGGTTTTATAAAGGAATCATCTTGTTGAGGGAGCTACATGGGAAACCGAAGCAGATATGATGGCTAGATACCCACATCTTTTCCCTTCCGTCTCAGTTTCAGCATGAGGTATCAGTTTCCTCCTTAGTTCTCTATTCAATTTCACTTCAAGTTCATGTCTCTCAGTTCCTTTCATGTCTTAGCAAATGTTTCATGAACTCAGTTCAGCCATATGTATTAGTCCAGAGTCAGTCACTCTGTAAGTTTTCAGCTTCATATGTTCAGTATCTGGGATTGCAGTTCTTTCCCCAGCCTTTCAGTATGCCTAACCCACTTCAAGGATGAATGTTCCCAAGGGGGAGATAATGTAACACTCCAAAAGTTTCTAAGACTTGATTCGGAATTTGAAATATGATCAACATAAAAAGTTTGAAAAATGACTCAGAACGACTCGTTGTATGAGTCGTGGGAAGGAGTAATGGGTCATAGGTTTGAGTCATGGTAAATTTCTAGTTGACAGGACCAAGACCAACGAGCCAAGGTACGACCTGTTGGTTGATGTAACCAGTCGTGGTCTAGAGTTTTTGTTTGTTTCTGGGGATCAGGGTTGGATGGTACAAGTCGTGGTACGACTCATTATAGGGAACAATGAGTCTTGATTTGTACTCGTAGGAAGGAGCAAAGAAGTTGGAAGAAGTAGCAATAGATGGGTCCAATGACCCATCGTCACAAGATATGACTCGTTGTTTGGGTCCGTTGGGAGGATGCAAAAACTATGCATGAAGTCAGTTGTGACAACGAGAGCAAGAGACGAGTCATTGTGTCGAGTAATGACTTGTCCTATCTAGCCATCATTTGAAGATCAAGAAATGGGGGATTAAGGCAGGTCTGGCAATGGGAGGAAACCACGGGTTGTTGTTTCATAGTACGATCCATGGTATGGCTGGTGGCATCTGGCAGTGCTCTTTTTACTGCGAAATTATTAAGGGTATTTTAGTAAATCTTAAGATTTTAAGTCCTAAACTACATCATTTTAAGCCCTGAAAGGATTGTTTTAAGAGGGTTTAGCCTATATCAATTCGCTAGACTCCCCATGCATGCAAAACTTTGAATTCTTGGAGAATCAATCTAGAAATTCATTCAATTATTCCCCAATTCTCTTGGACTTTCAAGGATAAGCTGAGAATCAGTTTACCCATGTGTGTAGGGATATGAATGAGAGTTTTCTTTCACTCTCATGCCCAAATTTCTCCCTAAGTTCATGAATTCACGTATATGATCTTATAGGGTTTTAACCTAACTTTATGAAATTCTCTATGATATGTCTANATGTCTATGGGTCAATTTCCCTCATGTTCCAAAGCATGTTTTAAGATTTATGGATAGATTTTATCTACAATTTAAATATAAATTCATGATTTCAAATTATTAAAAATTATGTCTTATTATGCAAGTTTTATGAAAAGTCAAATTTATGATTCATGATTTCAAGTATGATGAGATATCTAGCATGAATAAATGTTTATAAATTATCCATGTATGAATCTATGATTTTGAATTATGAAGTCTATTTCAAGTATGCATGATTTTAAGATTTGGGCAAGCCCACACAATTTAAGTATGTTTTCATGATTTAACTCAGTTTTATAAGATCATCTTACCATATAGTTTGGAGTCAATACTCCTAATTCAAATTATGGTATGTTTGGAGCTAGGATTCCTAATGTTCAGATTTCAGAGTATGAATGTAATTATGATTTTAGCTTCATTGAGAAACAATGAGAGCACTATTCATGTTTTTGGGAGTAGTGTCTTGCACCGAGTAGGCATGGGGTTCCAAGGTTCCCCGGTCTTAGAACTATGCGCTAACTTAGGTTTATATATTTACATTGGGACCTCCCNTTTACATTGGGACCTCCCTTGAGAGTTTTCCCTACCCCCAAGGGGCCTTAGCTTGATATCGATATCATGGTATCATCCTTCGCCATGGCAAGGGTTTGGACAACTCTGCCATTTGAGTGTGATAGTTGGGGAATGATGTTAGCTCTATCATGATGGCGTTAGTTATTGATGAGTTGGTAAGTCACCAACTTATTAGGCTCTTAAGCATGAGCTTTAACTTAGTTTTCAAGTCATTTAGATGAATTTTATACCCTTTTTTCCTTTTTATGTGCAGGTATCTGAGTTGAAAAGAAAGAGCATGAATTGGAGTAAAAATTATGAATTCAGGCGAAAATTGGTGCTCCACCAGAGGACACCAGCGAAACACTGGTCAATTGCAGGCATCCACTGATTTGAGGAGAAAATGAAACCGAGGGCCTGCAGATATCAACCAACAACTCACTAATTCCAGTGCCGACAGATGCTAGATCTTGCTGGACCAAAGAGGAAACGAATTGGCAAATTACAGATGTAAAAGGTCTTAGAATAGCACTTGATCGTAGAAGAAAGGGAACGGGGGCTCGTAGATTGCAACTGGCAAACCGCCGGTTCCGTCGTAAGTGAAAAAATGCCTAAGCAAGGGAAATTACATCTAGCACTGAAAAAGAGGAGATTGATTGCCCTATTTTTGTGTACAGAGTATTTTCTTCTAGACTATATACAAAAATAGGGCAACCAATCTCCTCTTTTTTAGTGCTAGACGTAATTTCCTCTACTCAGGAATTTTTTCACTTGCCACAGAACCGACGGTTCGCCGGTTGCAATATGCGAGCCGTCGTTCCTTTTTTTTTTTTATGTGATCCAGTGCTATTCAAGGACCTTTCAGTTACACCTTTAGCCGTTCGCCATTTTACATCCGCGATCCGCCGATCCATTTCCTCTTTGATCTAGCAAGATCCATCATCTGTTGGCGCTAGAACCGGTGAGTGCCGGTTGATATTCGTGGGCCACCGGTTGCATTTTATATTCAAATCAGTGGTAGCCTATAATTGACTGGAATTTCTCCGGTGTCCTCGGGTGGAGCACCGGTTTTCACCTGAATTCATTCTTTTCACTCCAATTTATGCTCTTTCTTTTCAACTCAGATACCTACACATAAAAAGGCAAAAAAGGGCATAAATTCATCTAAATGACTTGAAAACTAAGGTAAACCTCATGCTTAAGAGACTAATGAGTTGGTAAATTACTAACTCATAAAACCCCAAACTTGAACCATTGCTTGTCCTCAAGTAATGCAATTCTTATCAGTCGAGCAAAAGGAATGACCTGCCACTCCACAAGAGTTTATACATCACTGACCACTTAACCTATGACAATCCAAAAATGCTCACCAATTCACAGAAATAGAGAAGCAATTTCCCCCTAAAAATGTGGAAAAGTTTTAAGAAGCAACCACAATTCAAAGGCATGATTCACAAATACTTTCATTTTGCAAAACAAGCGCATAACTTATTCAATGAAATACAAATAGCATCTCAATTCATAATCACTACACATTTAATGTTTGCCTTAGAGCTCACCCTACTCATGCCTCAATCACACCTTTACTTCAATGCAAGTGTGTCCTCAAAAGGGAATGATGCCACTCACTTCAAGAGAGAATCCTTTTTCTTTATCATGAATCAATGTACACATAAGGGATTATAGAAAAGATGATCACACTCACTATCCCAAAAGGAATCTTCATGTATACAACTTCACCCATAAGCTTGCCCTTCATGTAATTCGCCACTAATGTAGAGAAACTACACTCAAAATTAATTAGGACTTGGGGGTCATGATGAAGGCTAGGGGTAATGGTAGGATAATTATTTGGCTCTAGTGACTAGAACCTCCCTAATGCCTTTACGTGAACACTTTGACCCTTTTCATCTAACTTTTTATATCACTCCACCTTATTCCTCCTTTTGCAACCATTTTCTCTTCTATTTCTCAAAGACCTTCCTTGTAGCTCCTTTGGCTATCACATTAAGCCTTATTTAAGCAAGAAGTAACACCATTTCAGTTTTATTTTCTCTTTTGGTACATTAAGGTTTCTCAACTCATCATTTTATTTCTTTTTTTACAAACTTTGGTGTTACCTCAAATTTAGGCTTCTCATATTTCCCCCTTTCTTGAAAACTCCCAAACCTAGGATCTTTGCCTCTTTCTCACTGATTTTCTTCTCTCCCTATGTCTTTAGGCTTTCAGCCCCCATTAATCTCATTCGCTTACCACTAGCAATTAGGGAGGATTGGTGCCAAGAAGAGGGGATCAAAAGGGGACATTAGCTTGTAATGTGGTTTTCAAGAAAAAAGTCCAAAAGGCTCAACATTGGCTAGCAAGGGAAGACATTTTTGGAGGTCATTTTGGGTAGAGTGACTAGTCAAATGAAAGCCTAGAATCATGTTCCAAGTGCAGCTACATCTAGGATTTTTCCTTGAGTCACACTTAGGGCAAGTTATAGATAAGAAGAGATGCGTAATATTCACAAAGATCCTTACTGATCACGGGAAATAATATAGGTCCCGTGATACGCTTTATAGCTTAATTTAGTCTTGTTGTCTAAGCTAATTGATACATTTTCATGTGATTTTATAT
>JACEIK010002636.1:54596-76995 GCA_018107945.1 Datura stramonium
ATAGTTAGAGGAATGGGTCCAGTCCCTTGGGTTCGATAATCCGGTTCTTAAAAAGAGCCACTATATTACTTGCACGACCCGTACACTTGCGGGAACGTCACTTATCACACAAGGCATTACAATCAAAGAGTCCACAAAAGTCATTATCATCACAGGATTTAGATTCAAAATAAGAGAACATGAAAATTCACAAGCCAAATAGGGAATCTACAACGTATGACCAGAGAGTGCTACATTTCTAATTTCAAATGTCCAATTTTCATTTTCATGCCACATCCCAAAATTTTTGGTGGTACCTCTCAAAACATTTCCACAAAAGACTCAAACAAAGACATGGAATATTCCCTTTAGAAAGCCGCCTCACAATCTATCATTGAGAAATGTCAACCTGGTTCGACAATCAAAAAGGAAAAGAAAGAGAAAACTGCTCCTTGGGAAAGAACCGTGGTATGAAGAAAACCCTTGAAGTTTGATTACTATCTACTATTTACAAAGGCAAATAAAACAAAACATGGGTCATAAATTTAGGCACTAAGAACAAGGACCCATTCAATAGCACTAATGACACTTGCTTCATAACTCAACATTCATCAAAATAAGACACACACTCCTCTCCCCCAACTTAAAATAACACATTATCTCTGATGAACAAAGAGAAGACAAATAGTTTAAGAGGACTCCCTACAAGATATAGTGGTTGGGACAAGGGATACATGAGTATGTAGCTTCATCAAAATGCCAAGAGGAAGTTTCTGATGCAGACAACATCAATGGATTAGGTGGGAGTTCTAATGGTTTTCCTGGTCCGGGAACCACCCATTTATCCGATAGGATTCCGAGCTCGTGGTAAGAAGTGGTATCTACCCCACTGGGTGTCCACGATAGATATACTTTTCTTATAGTGAGAATCTTATGTGGTGGTGGCTGGCTATGATNTTATGTGGTGGTGGCTGGCTATGATATATCTCTTCATCAGACATAATTTTCGGTGAATTATCAAACCCCACCAACCAATCATCCAGCGGATGTTTGGGAACCTTGGGCTGGGTTGCCACGACTGTTGAGTCAGGGGAGTCCATTTTGCTGGGGGTTTGAGGATTTGTGTATCTTTCCACATCCTCTTGTAATACCATCACATCATTTTCTAAGACATCAATTTTAGCATAGAGGCCTCTCAACTTGTATTTAGTAGGTTGCATGGCTTTCCTGATGGCTTGCTAAATCATTGTAGGTATTGCCTTGGCCAACTTTACAATCTAGCTCTCATGAGCTTGGGCCATTTGTGCTATTATCAACAGGTTTGTTGGAGGAGAAGCAGTGACTGCGGATTCTTGGGAAGATCCTAAGGTTGTACTAGAGAACATGGAGGGTGGTGGGTCAATCCTGACCCCCATTCCTTTGGGACACTTTGAGGCTAGAGCATCTTTGCCAGTTTTTGTGTCCAATGTAGTCAAACCCTCAGCCATTACGATTTTATATAATGGCCGAAAGAGAGGGCATGAAGCACGTAGGAATAGAATACTCACAAGGCTAAGATAAGGTAATGATGTTGCCTGCTGCTTAGCCTCTCTTTTGAATTGGTCTGCAATGATTTATCCAACATTGATATGTGTATGATCCATGATGCAAGTGATAACATTTGCAACTTCAATGGGGACCTACGTATTCTGGGAGGGGATAATCCGACCACATACCAAACCTATCCACATACGGGCCTCAAATTTTAGATCACGATGGTGAACCAATCCTTTTGACATGGCCCATTGAGGTTGATCTCTTGTAATTATGCTGGCTACCCATTGAAACTGATTTTTTTTATATCTTCCACCTTCCACGCTGGGTTGATGTCTACTTCTTGGACGCGCACCCACACAGAAGGAAAGCACAACATTGTATACATACGACCTTTGTGTCTCAAGATGCTTTGTCGCGCTCTGTATGATGCATGGAACTCCCACACCAACTCGAGGAAGTACGGGTCTATAGGTATAGTGAATGGACCCCAGTCCCTTCAAATTGAGATTCTTCATGGATAGATCTCTTTTCCCTTAAAGACATATAATACTCTTCCATTCTAGCCAACCCAAAGCGAATACGTGCAATACGCAAGGCTTCATCATCAGGTAGGTTCTGTGTGGCGGCATTGATCATTGGTGCTTTCCCCTTGATATTCCTCCTTGAAGTGGATATGATGTTGCATACTATGGTTAGTATTATACAACAGTTTAAAAGGAGAACAAGTAGAACTTTGGAAAATATTAATGATATCCAAGAAGGAGTATATAAATGGTGATCCCTGGTAACAATGGAGGAACATTGGCGAACCCTCAGGTTGTAAGCCATGGAGAGATAAACCGCTATCATTAAACATTAAGCTAAGCATAGGCAGTAACCACCGGCATCGCACCAAAGAGTCGCCGCTCTAGAATTGTGAAGCGATGATGAAATGCGGATTCGAGATAGATCCCTGTAACCCCACATTCAAACCCATGGTGTCACCAGCATTTCACAGGAAAAACCTGACGTGTCACCGGTGGGCTATACCTTATTTAGTTGGACCCATACTCAATAGTTAATAAATAATGGTTTTCTTCTCATATCACCTCACAAACCTTCACACCAATAGTTACAAGCCAAAATAACCATGACCACTTGCCCTTAAGAAAGTCGTCACTCTATTTATCATTGGGAAAATCATGAATACAAAGTACTCAGGGTTACTCAGACTTCACCCCCCGAAAAAAAACATACCACACATTACCAAGCCTACATAGCAACTAAAATACTCATAGCAACCTAAGAAACCCAGTATAGCATCACCAACATGCCCACTATATTAACATTTAACAATCAAGAAATATAAGAGAAAGAAAAGATCCTCATCATGCAAGATGCCCTATTTACATGCCTAATTAAATCAAAAACTAGGAGGGACATACCAAATTGAGAAGTGCGAATGAGTAGAGATAGGAGCCTTGCACTTGGCGCAACAATGGTAAAAGAGGTAAAAGTGATTGGGCAAGAGGGAGGTGGTTATTAATGGAATTTAGGTGGGGAACGTGGATTGTTGGGAAATTAAGAGATGGTGGGAAAAAGAAAATTTGTGAAAAATTGTAAAAGTAGGCATGGTTCAATAAAATAAGGGTTGTTTTGGGGAGTTGGAGCAGGTGTGAGGTGTTTGGGTCGGTTGGTCAATGACTGGTCAATATTTTAATGAGCATAAATACCTGGATCTGTACTTACCAACAATCGCCGGTAAAGGCCAACTACACGCCGGCTTGAGCGCCAATGATCATCACCTGTGCAATTCTCTGGTTAATAATTGGCGATTCACAGGTGTCTCTCGGGTTGGCACCATCGATCCACTAAATGAGGCGCCGATGGTATTCCAACTACCAGGTCTACTAGATGGTACTAGTGTATATTCGGTGAGTTGTGCATTGGCAGCGACGATTCATCGGTTGGATCACCGGACATGCTCAAACTCCCAAGTGCACTGGTATGAGCCGACGGTTTGCAGATTAATATTGTCTTTCCGCAGGTAATTCACTAGTTGTTCTCTACTCTTCCCTCATGTTTCTCATATCCCGTAGCAGACTGGCGCCTCACACATTTGCTCCGGCGATCCACCGGAACTTCGCCGATCATGCCTTGATTTTTTTCTCCTGGTGTCCATTCTACCTACAAAAATAAAAACAAAAAAGAATCAAGATGTTCAAAGTAAAAATAATTGGGTTACCTCCCAAGAAGCGCCTTTGTTAACATTGTGGGACGACGAAGACTCCTTATGTGTTATGGCTCATCCAGATACAACACTTCTATTTGACCAGCTTCCTTCAATACTCCCAAATACTTTTTTACTCTTTGGCCATTCACTTTGAATTTTGACCCATCTTCTCCTTGAAGTTCTATGGAACCATTTTTAAAAATTTAGGACAACTTAAATGGTCCCGACCATTTAGATTTGAGCTTTCCGAGGAATAACCTCAGTCTTGAATTGAACAATAATGCCCGTTCTCTCAGAACAAAAGTTCAATGCAAAATTTTCTGATTATGGTAATGCTTCATGCAGGCCTTATAAATAGCCGCGTTGTCATATGCTTGCATTCTAAATTCATCCAACTCATGTAGATTTTTCACTAGCCCTTGGGCGGCTCTCCCCCAATCAAAGTTCAAGATCTTCAGTTCCCACAAGGACTTATGTTCTAACTCAATAGGAAGGTGACAAGATTTACCAAAAAACAAGATGATAAGGAGACGTTCTAATCGGAGTCTTGTATGCAGTCCGATATGCCCACAAGGCATCATCTAGATTCCGAGCCCAATCTGCTTGGTTCAAATTGACTGTTTTAGTCAAGATAGATTTGATTTCTTGATTGAAAATTTTTACTTGGAAACTGGACTGTGGATGATAAGGAGTGGCCACTTTGTGCTTCATACCATACTTGGCTAGTAACGTGCTGAATAGTCGATTGAAAAAGTGTGATCCCCTATCACTGATGATGGTTCTAGGAGTACCAAACCATGAGAAGATATGCTTTTTCAAAAAGGCTGTTATACTCCTCCCCTCATTATTGGGTAATGCTACCGCTTCTACCCATTTAGAGACATAATTAATTGCCACCAGAATGTACGTGTTCCCATAAGAGCTCACAAAGGGGCCCATGAAATTGATTCCCCACACATCAAACAATTCCACCTATAAGATTGGTGTCAATGAAAGTTCATGCCTCCTTGAAATACTCCTTGTTCTTTGACATCTGTCACATTATTTCACAAAATCATGGGCATCCTGATGCAAGGTAGGCCAATAGAATCCACATTGTAGCACTTTTACTGCTGTTCGAACGCTCCCATAATGACCTCCAACCGGTGATAAATGAAAAGCCTCTGGAATTGGTACCATTTCCACTTAAGGGATGCACCTATGCATTATACCATCAGTGCAACTACGAAAAAGGTAGGGCTCATCCTCATCCAAATAAAACTTCCAAACATCATGCATGAATCTTTTCTTTTGCTGGAAATTTAACCCTTTGGGCATGATGTTGGCAAAATAATTAGAAAAATTCACAAACTACAATGTTACGTTGTGAGTTGTAGCCAGAATATGTTCATCCGGGAAGTCATCATTAATCTCTTCATATGTTCCAGGCTGACATTTGTCTCTCGCACGATAGATGGTCAACCACTTGATTCTCACATCCCTTACAATCCTTCACTTCAAAGTGAATTCTTGTAACAACAAGACCCACATAATAAGCCTAGGTTTAGTATCCTTCTTGGTCATCAAATATCTGAGTGTTGCATGTTATGTGTGCACCACCACTTGGATTTCCAACATATACGCCCGAAACTTTTCTAACGCAAATACTACCACAAGCAGCTCTTGTTCAGTCCCTATGTAGTTGATTTGTGCATCATTCAGGGATTTGCTAGCATATTAAATAGGATAAAAAATCTTTTCCTTCCACTAACCAAGGACTATCCCTAATGCTACGCCACTATTATCGCACATTAGCTCAAAGGGTTTTGACCAATTCGGTGTCGTGATTTGGAGCAGACACCAACTTTTCTTTTAATTCCAAAAAAGCCTCATACATCCCTCATCGAAGTTGAACTTTTCCTCCTTTTCTAACAATTGAAATAAAGGATGAGCTATCTGGAGAAATCTTTGATAAAGAGGCGGTAAAATCCAACATGCCCTAGAAAACTCCTAATACCTTACACCATGCTTGGTGGAGGTAATTGGGAAATTGCATCAATCTTGAATTGGTATACCTCAATTTCTTTCTCAGAAATTTTGTGTCCCAAGACAATTCCTTATTTCACCATGAAATAACACTTTTCCCAATTAAGTACCAAGTTTTTCTCTTCACATCTTTTCAATACCTCTTCTAGGTGTACCAAGCAATCTTCGAATGAATCTCCCACTACTGAGAAGTCATCCATGAAGACTTCTATAGTATCCTACACCATGTCCAAAGAAATAGACATCATACACCTCTAAAAAGTTGCGGGAGCATTGCAAAGTCCGAAAGGCATCCTCTTGAAAGCAAAAGTACCATAGGGACATGAAAATGTGGTTTTCTCCTAATCTTCGGGTGTAATAGAAATTTGATTGTATCCTGAATATCTATCCAAGAAATAATAATACTCTTTCCCAGCCAAGCGGTCTAGCATTGGTCAATGAAAGGGACTAGAAAGTGGTCTTTTTTGTAAAAGAATTTAACTTACGGTAATCTATACACACCCTACATTCATTAAATGGGAGGGTTGCAATTAACTCATTCTTTTCATTTAGTATAACTGTAACCCCCCTTTTTTGGAACACACTAAATATTACTTACCCAACTGCTGTCAACAATAGGATACACTACTCCTACGTCTAACCATTTAATAATTTCTTTCTTGACCACCCCTTACATAGGTGGATTCAGACGCCTCTGGTGCTTAACCGAAGGGCTGCAACCCTCTTGAAGATTGATTTTGTGAGTACAAATACCTGAAGGAATACCTATGATATCAGCTATAGAACACCCCATTACTCGAATATGCCTTTTTAATTATGAGTTCCTCTATCTGTTTAGGAGTGAGCTTTGCTGAGATAATCACTGGGAGTGTCTCATTTTTCCCCAAATATGCATATCTCAAATGGTTAGATAATGGTTTGAGCAAGATTGGAGGTACAATAATTGATGGATGTGATGGTGGAGTTGTCCGATTTTTGAGGTCGAGATTGAGTTTTCTTGGTTGAAATGTATAACTTCCTAGCCCTTTTCTCACTTGACACACCTCTTCTAGTCCTTCCTTATTCAAGAAAAGGCTGGCAAACGTTTCTTTCACAACTTCTTCTTCCATCTCCCATACTAATTCTTCTTCATCCCTGATGGATTGAGGTAGTGGATCCTTTGTTTCCTTTGTCACTTGTTGAGCTGTCATTTAAGTTGCTAACAGGTTCATTTTTTCCTCTAATTGTTTGATGGACACATCATGATTCTTCACTGTGTTAGTGAGGTCCAACAATTCACTCCGCAATTCCTGAATCAGTTGAAATAACTTTTTCAAGCACCACCTCAAGAGTGTTTTCCATGTGAGATGATAGGGATTCATCACTTCCTTGACTACTCGTTTCAACTAAATAAACATTGTTATGACCTTGATTTTCATTATAAGAATATCCATAGCCTTGATTGACTTGTTGATACCTTATATGAAAACCCCTCATATAGTTCATTAGCAACTCCATTTGCTTCATCATAACCATTAACACTGTGTCTTTTCTTCCTTCTCTCCTCCATATCTTATCCATCAATTGGAGGGTCTCAACATAAGGTGCCCTCTCAGGGTCTCTCAATAGCCGCTCAAAGGGACTCATTAGCATATCATCAATAAAACAACACTGCAAAATGCTACACACTAAGATAGTAAAGTGAAACTAGTTAATATGCACGATCAATTTAAATTAGAAAACAACTCAAGGATATCAAGCGTTAGTCTCCTATTGGTTCTCATGATTTCAGTTATTCATGTCATGACTTATGATTTTATGTTTTACAACAGGTTTGGCCCAATGATAAGTTTATGAGCCTTTACTTATATTTTTAGCTATGACAAGTCATATGATTTCTATTTATAAACTTGGGTCATTCTGTTCAGATATGGTACTCAACTTATGACTATATATGTCTCAGATTCAGATTTCAGCATGCAGTGCTTACTCTTATGATATATTGATTTATATTTATATGCATGATTTCAGTTAACATTTACTCATCATGTTTTACTTACTTTACATACTCAACACATTTCATGTACTGACCGTATACTCTATGCTTTATCATTTCATGATACAGGTCGGAGCAATCAGACTCAGTTTCATTGTTAGTCCAGCTTTCCCCCGTAGTCTAGCTCAGTTCCCTTTGTTGTCAAGTCCTCATCTTTCGAGGACATTCAGTTAGCATTTGATTATGCTATTTCAGTTTTAGATTTTAGCTAGCTAGTTGGTAGTGTTGTTGTCCCATCATCTCATCAAACATTAAATAGACTTTTAGCTTTATCAGGTTTTAACTCCGTTTATGATCGTTGTTATACATTATGTTATTCATATTTTTTATTATTCATTTTTAAGTTATCAATTTTTGCTTTGATGTATGCTTATTAGTTGCTATATTCATGTCATGGGTCAACTTGAAACGATTCATGGTTCTAGGTCTCGAGTCTCGATTTGGGGTCTCAGCTCGTGTCATGACATGGAGCACCTCCTAAAGAACCTACCTACCAACTTTTCTCTTCTTTATAAAGTTTTGGATTGTGTGAGGAGTGCTTCCCAAAGCCCTAGACTAGTTTCACCATGAAACATTCCCAAAGTGTTTCAATGACCTGAACCTTCCTTATGTGCTTATTTCAGGTCAATTTCCATCACATTCCTCCTATAAAATGCCCAAGATCATCAATGAGTTCCATGGGTCCTCTTATGATAAGTATCCATCTTACTTACTATGAACCTTTCTCTAAAAAGAGAAGTTTTAACGAATTTATAAACTATGATTATGAAATGACGATATATGAATTCTCAAGGTCTTATGATAATGAGGATCTATGATTATGATGTGATGATAATGTATAATGGTAAGCTTGGTTTCGTAAATATGATTTCAAATAAATCATGCTATGTAATGAAAAGGGAGTAGTTCTATTAACCAAGAATGCTTCATACCTGAAACTAAATATGCCAACGTAGGATGATGGATCATATCTATTGGTTTGGGCGACTCCTTTAAGCCCACGGTATGGAATTTATGTATCCTTGATAGCAACTATAATATGTATGTTTCATACCCCAGAAAAGTATGAGATGGCTTAGCTGATTGGGCAGAGATCATACTCCATATTTACATGGTGATTTATGGCGGTTAAGATAAGAACCTCCCATGCTATGTATATATTCTTTTCATTTTCTTACATTGTCTTAGCAATGTTATGTTTCATTCTGCTACTTTAAATATAGTACGATCCTTTATACTAAGTCCTTTTGGATGGGGGTGCTGCATTATTGTATAATGCAGATTCAAGTACTCATATCGACAATCCAGCTGCTCATTAGGATTTCACTCCATCAAGCTATTGATAAGCCCCACTTGATTTTATCTTAGTTATTTCCAAGATTTTTTATGTTGATTTAGAGGTATGTCGGGTGCCTTGTGTCACGCCCCACCTTGGGAGGCATGACCGACACCAAATGCCATATTGGAATCTGGGTTGCCTGGCTGGGCACAGGCACCTCTAGTGCCTATCCATTACTCAGACTCAAGAAAACAAACTGCTATACCTCGGCTGTAACCACAACCTTAGGCCGACAAGGCCACCTTTAAAAGAAATCAGCTAACCAACAACAAGGTAATGAAGGGATCCTATGTGGGACGACAAGACCACCATGCTGTCTAGTTATAATAGAAATAAAAACAGGTAGCTACACTGGGCTCCATACGGCCAATACGTAAACTAAGACATACATAAGCCCCACACGGCCAATAATAACCAACTAACTGATGACTGTAGTCTACAAGCATCTAAGAGTACAAATAGTGGTCGGGAAGGGCCCCGACTGACCCAAATACTAAACAAATAAAAGGTGGTAATCTTCTAAAACCTAGAAACTATGAATGAAAGGAGTTGGACAATATACTGACTCTGAATGACTCCCTGGTGATCTCACAACCTGTTTGTCTAAACCTGTAGGTAAGTAATGCAGCGCCATAGAGTTGGGCGTAAGTACAATATGTACCAAATATGTAAGGCAGTAAATAAGCTGAATGAAAGTTGTTAAAGACTGGAAGTAAGTAGAAGGAAGGGGAAGAAATTAACCTGGAACTTTGCTTATTCATAACCTGCATCTAGTAAAACACTACACGTATATGAGCTAAGTCTGCACAATCATATATTCATAAGCTATAGCTAGTAGAAAAGAATACAAACAAGAACCTAACCTAGCCCCCATAAGCCTGGAAGGTACAATCAACACAAAATAACCGCTCGGGGCCCCCATAAGCCTTGGCGAGCACACTTCAATCTTTATACCCCTATCCAGGTTCCTATGATTCTATTGGTTCTACAGCCAACCTACCTATCCCCTGGGTCAGCAAATGAACCCACTTAGCCCTGATCTGTAGCTGTGTCTGAGTCCAGTGGACTCCTAATAACTACACCCTGGGCACCAGGCTCGACGAGGGTGTGATGCGTATACGACATAAAGATAATAGTACATAAATGTAATGGACTATAATATGGTCCTTGATCTTCTGCATCATCCCTTGGGATGGCATATTGCTCCTTGGAGCAATTTCATATAGCCTCTGTAGGCGACGACACGGCTAGTAACCCTAGGGTGGTCATAAAAGGATCCTAGGTGAGGGCACCCCAATTGATGTACTATACTGAAGTCTCAATATAGACACCCAAAAGGAATATCTTTCCTTCTAGGCCTAACGCGACCGCTGCTCTCCCATAGAAAAATTTGTGTAGCTGCTAGCAGGCACACCCCGTGTACCTGTATCTGATTAGAGGATCCTAATAGTGAGCATAATCTCTAATGGTCTAGACCGGATAGGGCGAGGTCTGGTGTGGCCTAACAATACTTTGAATGCCCTGCTTGAACCACTATAACTCATAAGCAATTGTAGGGTCGCACACGGCCAATTACTTAATTTCTTTGCTTAGAACAACTACAAGGCTGCTACTGACCGAACATTCTTTTGAGCGGTCGGCCCCTAATCCTCCACATGTTGCCTACAAAAATTCTTAGCCTGAGGGTAACACTGTGCTAACATGGTTCTAGTCTTTTAGACCTTAACTTGGGTCTGTTCGGATCTTATATGACTCTTCTAGATGATTCCTAACCTTGTAGGTAAGTTTACATGGACTTAGCCACTCAAAGAAACCTATTCCTGAGCCTCTTATAGGGACAGGATGGGGCGTTAGCCCCGCCTCTAACTGTTAATAAGGTCCCCTTTCTTAGGGTACCCACGGGTTTATCTAACCTAAACGACTGGGATGGCTTTCTGAGTGACCTGTATGATGAATACTAAGGCAACTGGAACTGACAGTCACTGGTAGTAGCTATCTAGATGGAAGACTGTCACTCAGTTCACTAGACAACCCTTCTGCCGTTAACTCTAAATTATGGCCATCCTACCTAAACTTATGGCCTTGGGGCGTGAGGGTACACCACAGGCCTCTAGGCATGCTTCACTGACAATATAGGCACCAAACTGGTAGTTATATCGCCTAGCCACGCCTATGTTGTTCAACTTACTAACTCAGGCCCAATAACTATCCACGAGCTTCTAAAGTCTAAGACTGACAATAAAGCACCCAATTCTACTAACAGAATGGACTAAAGAACTAAGGAGTTCCTACGATGCTCCTAGCATGTGTCACACTTAACATGTTCTTTCCCGACAAGGAATACTGTGATATAATCTTTATATGTTTTCTAGAAGCTAACCACAACATATGTAACCATAATCTACTGATAGGAGCTAATCACAACATGTCTGATCCTTATATACTAGCAGCAGCTAATTACAACATATAGGATCATTATCTACGTTTAAAACATAGGTCGTATCACTATACGATGAGAATAACTTGCCAAAGGAATAATCCTTAACATACCTCGAATGCCGACTTTCGTTTGTTTACGCCACTTTTCCTCTTGAAGCTAGTAATTTCATTTAGTTTCCACCTTTATTCTGAAAGAATACAACTATTTTCAGTAACAAGAATGACCAATAACAATATATTATCAACAGAATTAACTATAACTTCAACTCCGTCTCATCCGGTCGAAAACTTATAATTTCTCGAAGGTTTAGAAGGGAGAAATACTTACCTATTATTTGTGGCATTTAGAATCAATTTGAATTAATTCTGACAACTTTTACTCGGCAGAGTTTCGATTTTCCAAGCAAATTTATGAGAAATAACTCCATAGTAATGCTTCCCGTAGGCTCAAGACTCATTACCCGAAGTTAATTTGAGTTTGGATAGTGTTTGGTAGCGTAATTAGACGAAAACACGAAGAAAGTTGCGTTTCTATTCACTTCTAGCCGAGGGACTCTTTTTGAAAATGACTTAGAATTAAACTAAGATGATATATATATACGCATAGGCAGTGGGTTAGGGGCGCCTCGCGCTGCCTATCGTGCCTAGGGTGCTGGCACGCCATGCTGCCCCTTGAGCTGATGGTGCTGGCGCGTCGCGCCTCCCAAAGTGCCAGTGTGCTGACGCGTCCTTATTCCTGTTCCTCCATAGTACTTTAACTAAGGCTACATCTTTAGTCCATAATCTACAAACTTGCCGATCCAATATGACCACTGGACCTCTTCCTAAGCTAACTCCTCAGTAACATGAACGTCCTCAACTGGCACAACTCGGGATGGATTTCCATACGTGTTTGCAACATTGACACATGAAATACTGGATGGACAACTTCTAGTTTCAGAGGCAGTTCTAGCTCATATGCCACTCGACCTATTCTCATGAGGATTCGGTACGGGCCAATAAATATAGGGCTAGGATTGCCCTTCTTATCCGATCTCGTAGCATCCTTTGTTGGCGAGGTTTTCAGGAATACCCAATCACTGCTTCAATCCTTAACTACCTATTCCACACGCTAGAGTAAGACTTTCGA
This sequence comes from Datura stramonium, assembly GCA_018107945.1. Classification (NCBI taxonomy): domain Eukaryota; kingdom Viridiplantae; phylum Streptophyta; class Magnoliopsida; order Solanales; family Solanaceae; genus Datura; species Datura stramonium. The sequence goes on from JACEIK010002636.1 coordinate 67,291, forward strand.
TGACTCTGGACTGCCGGTACCTATTTTCCTGGTAAGTTTAACTTTTTCCGTCTGCCTGTTATAATATGCCCTAGTTCAACTACCTCTAATTTATCTACTTTAGGTCATCATATAAGGTACCTGTATATATATATCTCCGAGCACCTAAATCGGGTGTGTTGTTTCTCCCTTTGCCTGCGGATAAGAAGTCATACTTATATCAACTTGCCTCATAATCTATCCTAACACCTCTCTAGAACCCAGCTGTACGTTGTGCCTCTCCGTCAGAATTTATTAGATACTTGGGCTCCATGCAACCAAATTACTTCTTAAACATTTGACTCGGCGTAACCTTTAACTTCATGTTGACTACTTTCCACTTCCTTGCAGGTACGACCATCTCCTGAATTGGCCTGCTCCATTCTTGGTGTCCAACCTGCCCCTACTGGTCATTATAGCGTTGTGCTACTACTCAACAATATCTTCCCTCTTCCCATGCCATCAGTAGGTGTCTCTTTACGACCTAATATATTTTCATTAACCTCTGGGTGGAGGGATTAACGGACATGGTGCACCTTGGCCATAGTCTGCTAACGAAGTCCTGTCACCTTGGAATGCAGAGTCGACCTCTGGGTCTCATAACTTCGTCCCTTATTATCTTTAGGCCAATAACTCCCTACTGTGCCTTGTCTCTAGGTTGTACTAGGTTAGAGCCTCTGTGTCGCCACTACTTTACCTTCCCACAGGTGGTGATATTGCAGCATTCTAAATTACAACCTCACTATTTGTTAATTGTCAGCTCGATGCTTATTTCTCGACATTCAGCGGTGGCCCCATGCTCTGTCAATCTACTTAAACTTGGAGGTGATTTGTTTCCCTCTAGATTTAGATACTCGTGCCTTTTCCCTTGCTTCCTTAGACTGAGATCTGAGGTTCGTGCCCTTTGCCTCATATTGTTAAAGATATTACTAACCAAGTCTACTGACCTGCATCCTTTTGACCCGTACTCAGGCCTATTTTGTGTTCATATGATCTCCGTATCCTTCTACATAATAAACTAGGGCCATAACCATTATCTTGCAGGTGTGCCCTACCGTCATTAGCACACTGTGGAGGAATCGGCCTATTCTTGACCTAAACTTTACTATTGCTAGGGGTTTATCACAGATGGACTCTCTTACAAGCACTTGAGTGCTACTGGCAATCTTATCCGCCCTCCTAATTTACTATTGTGAGGGTCTAAGTAGCTTGTAAACACTAGGGGTCTTAAGCACTTTCTAACCCTTCTTGAAGTCAACAATTCTAGCCCTCCTTTACTATTTATTCTGGGCAACATGGCATTTCTACCCACGCTTGCTGTTGTACTGAAAAATAAATTGGGAGGTGGGAAGTAACCATATTATTCTATACCTGGGTTAGGGTGCGAATTTTAATAACTCTAAAGGCTGGAAGTACAAACCTTGCATGATCTATTGTATGTTTCAGATGGTCCGACATTAACTATTGCCTCTGTCTAATTCTAAGTAGCTAGTAGGTAAGCCAACTCCTATATATACTATTCTGAGGTACTATTCCAAAGCTGAAAAAGGAATCGGGGACGATGCTGACATATCTATTACCTTATGAAGTTGCCCGTGCCTCAGGAGGTGATGGAGAAATAAAAAGGACGTCTACTTCTTCCATTAGACTAGTCATCCCCTAATTGTGATGCCTTACTGGTACCTCCTGCTACTACTGTAGTTATCTTGCGATTGACTGGAGTCTGTCTTATATCAAACATTAGTCTAGAAAGACATAACAATGAAATCTTAGGGACTCAACCCTATACAACTCCGCTTACAGCACAATCTAAGAAGAAGGAGAGGTAACCATACTATCATGCCTCATAGCCTCCTGCTTATAGAATGTGGTGCACAACATATTTATAAATAAGATTCTACGAGACACGGCTTGCAAAATACCTATGATACGACCTGCTCTGATACCAAGTTTGTCACACCCCACCTTAGGAGGTGACTGACACCTAGTGCCATACTAGAATCTGGGCTGACTTGGATGGGCACAGGCACCTCCAGTGCCTACCCATGACTCAGACTCAAGAAAATAAACTGTTATACCTCGGCTCTAACCACAGCCTCAGGCCGACAAGGCCACCTGTTAAAGAAACTAGCTAACCAACAACAAGGTAATGAAGGGATTCTATGCGGGCTGAGAAGACCACCATGCTGTCTAGTTATAGCAGAAATAAAAACAGGTAGCTACACTGGGCCCCACATGGGCAACACATAAAATATGACATACATAGGCCCCACATGGCCAACAACAACCAACTAACGGATGACTGTAGTCTGCAAGCCTCTAAGAATGCAAATAGTGGTCGGGATAGTTCCCTAGCCTACCCAAATACTATACAAATAGAGGTGGTAATCTTCTATAACCTAGCAACTCTGAATGAAAGGAGCTGGCCAATGTACTGACTTTGAATGGCTCCCTAGAGATCTCACAACCTATCTGTCTAAACCTGCAGGCAAGTAATGTAGTGCCCTAGAGCTGGGCGTCAATACAATATATACTAAATATGTAAGGCAGTAAATAAGCTGAATGAAAGTTGTTAAAGACTGGAAGTAAGTAGGAGGAAGGGGCAGAAATTAACCTAGAAGTTTGCTTATTCATATGCATCTAGTAAAACACTACACGTATATGAGCTAAGACTTCACAATCATATATTCATAAGCTATAGCTAGCAGACAAGAATACAAACAAGAACCTAACTTGGCCCCATAAGCTTGGAAGGTACAATCAAAATAGAATAACCCGCTCGAGGCCCCCATAAGCCCTGACGAGCACAATTCAATCTATATACTCTTATCCAGGTTCCTATGATTCTACTGGTGCTACAGCCAACCTACCTGTCCCCTGGGTCTACAATTGAACCCGCTTGGCTCCTGATTTGTAGCTGTGTCTGAGTCCGGTGGACTCTTGATAACTGCACTCTGGGCACAAGGCTCGACAAGGGTGTGATGCCAATACCACATAAAGATAATAGTCCAGCCATGGAATGGACTATAATGTGGCTCTTAGGCCTCTGCATCATCCCTTGGGACGACATATCACTCCTTGGAGCAATGTCGTATAGCCTTTGTAGGCGATGACACAGCTAGTAACCCTGGGGTGGTCACGGAAGGCTCCTAGGTGAGGGTAACCCCAACCGATATACTATACTGAAGTCTCAATCTAGCCACTCAAAAGGCATATCTGTCCTTCTGGGCCTAACGCGACTGCTGCTCACCCCTAGACTAATCTGTGTAGCTTCTAATAGGAACACCCCATGTACTTGTATCTGATCAGAGGATCCTGATAGTGATCATAATCTCTAATGGTCTAGACTAGATAGGGCGAGGTCTGGAGTGGCCTAACAATAATCCGAATGTCCTACTCGAACCACTATAACTCATAAGCAACTGTAGGGTCGCAGATGGCCAATTACTTAATTCCTTTGCTTAGAACGACTGCAGGACTGCTACTGACCGAACATGCTTTTGAGCGGTCGGCCCCTAATCCTCCACAGGTATCCTATTGAAATTCTTATCCTGAGAGTAATACTGTGCTAAAATGGTTCTAGTCTTTAAGACCTTAACTTGGTCTGTTCGGATCTTATATGACTCTTCTGGATGCTTCCTAACCTTGTAGGTAAGTTTGCATGGACTTAGCCACTCACGACAACCTGTACTTGAGCATCTTATAGGGACAGGCTAGGGTGTTGGCCCTACCTCTAACTGCTAATAAGGTCCCCTTCCTTAGGGTACCCACGGGTCTATTTGACCTAAATGATTGGGATGGCTTTCTGAGCGACCTTTATGATGAAAACTAGGGCAACTGGAATTGACAGTCACTGGTGGTAGCTAACTAGATGGTAGGTTTTCACTCAGTTCACTAGAGAACCCTAGTGCCGCTGAATCTAAAGTATGCCATCCTACCTAAACTTCTGGCCCTGGGGCGTGAGGGTACGCCAAAGGCCTCTAGGCGTGCTTCACTGACAATATAGGCGCCAAACTGGTAGTTATATCTCCTAGTTGCGCCTATGTTGTTCAACTTACTAACTCAGGTCCAATAACTATCCACGAGCTTCAAAAGTCTAGGCCTGACAATAAAGCACCCAATTCTACTAACACAATGGACTGAAGAACAGTGGAGTTCCTATGATGCTCCTAGCGTGTCACAATTAACATGTTCTTTCCTAACAAGGGATACAAAGATATAATCTTTATATGTTTTCTAGCAGCTAACCACAACATATATAACTGTAATCTAGTGATAGCAGCTAATCACAACATACCTGATCCTTATATACTAGCAGCAGCTAATTACAACATATAGGATCATTTTCTACATTTAAAACATAGGTCATACTACTATACGACAAGAATAACTTGCCAAAGGAATAAGCCTTAACATACCTCAGATGCCGACTTTCATTTGTTTACACAACTTTTCCACCTGAAGCCAACAATTTCATTTAGTTTTTTCCTTTATTCTTAAAGAATGCAACTATTTTCAACAACAAGAATGGCCAATAGCAATATATTTTCAATAGAATTAACTATAACTTCAACTCCGTTTCATCCGGTCGAAAACTTATAATTTCTCGAGGGTTTAGAAGGGAGAAATACTAACGTATTGTCTGTGGCCATTTAGAATCCAATTTGAAGTAATTCTGACAAATTTTACTCAGTGGAGTTTCGATTTTTCGAGTGAATTTCCAAGAAATAACTCCATATTAATGCTTCATGTAGCCCTAGGACTTGTTACCCGAAGTTAATATGAGTTTGGATGGTGTTTGGTAGTGTAATCGGACAAAAACATGAAGAAAGTTGTGTTTCTTTTCACTTCTGGCCAAGGGACTCTTTTTGAAAATGACTTAGAATTAAACTAGGATGATATATATATATATACACATACACACATAGGCGGTGGGCTGGGGGCACCTTGCGCTGCCCATCGCGCCAACGGTGCTGGCGCACCGTGCTTCCCCTTGCGCTGATGGTGTTGGCGCTCCACGCCTCCCAAAGCGCCAGTGTGCTGGCGCGTCGTGCTGGCCCATGCGGCCTAGCCTCGCCTGACCCTACTTCCAAGGCTTTTTTCCATATGCGTCATGCTCTTCTTACCCATCACAAATCCACGTGTACGCCTAATAATCGATAACATTTTACGGTATGTAACACCTTGTCTAGGTAAAATAGTCTTTTTCTTATGTTAGAGACTTTATAGATTACTATTAAAGATGATGTAAAACTTGGAAGGTATTTATAAGTTGAGTACTTTGATTTTATTAGCTTGAGTTTGTCCGTATTACGCTTATGATTAGACGTATGCTCATGATGTACACCATGTTGTGTAGTTCGCTTGGGTCTACAATGGCTTCAAGTTCTAGCCACGCCTAGGCCTAGGGTTGAGGTGTGACAAACTTGGTATCAGAGCACTAGATTCAAGTATCTTAGGGAGTCTATGAAGCTGTGTCTAGTAGAGAGTCTGACTTATAAGTGTGAAGCACGACACTTTTATAATTTAGAAGCTACCGGGAATATAAGAATATTACTCTTCCTTCCTACTCTACATCGTGCTATATAGTTGAACTCTAAGTGAATATTCTAATTTTTGCATCATTGTGTTTCTTACGGAAAATTCCTGCTATGAGAAAGACAACCTTAAGACAAAGGGATAATGCCACCAATGAGGCACTCCCTAGTGAACCTCAAGGAGTCCAGACAAGGTTCAGGGTTGTTCAGCAGACTAGACCACTCACATTTCTCCACCATTGACAAATGGTCCAATGGGTAACCCTACAACATATGTGACACCCTAGTACAATGGATTTAGATATGAGAGGATCCATCCAGATGCTAATATAATTGGTTGCAGCATAGTCTCAGTGATAAGGCACACCATCCTAGGGTATGGGGTCTTATCAGGGTTCAGCTACGTCAAGGATCAGAGAGTTCCTCAAGATAAATCCACCAGTCATTACAGGGTCCAAGCCAGAGGAGGATCCCAACAATTTTATTAATAAAGGTGCAGAGGATTTTACGAGTCATGCATGATAATGAGACAGAGGCAGTGGAATTTGCCTCTTACCAGCTGAAGGATATAGCTACCATGTGGTACGACCAGTGGGAATTATCCCGAGGGGAATACACAGTCCCTGCAGCGTGGGATAATTTCATGGATACATTCATCGATCACTTCCTACCGATAGAGTTGAGGAAAGCCAGAGCTGAGGAATTTACATATCTTATACAAGGCTCTATGAGTGTGAGAGTATACATTCTTAAGTTCGCAGATCTATCATGGTATTCTCCAGAGATGGTTTTAACTATACAGGCAAGGATGCATCATTATGTGTATGATTTGGGTATGCACTTGGCCGATGATTATACTTCGGCCTTGCTGAACAAGGATATGGATATTTCTAGGTTAATGGATTATGCACAATAGATGGAGGACTTGAAAAAGAGGATTAGAGTAGATTAAGAAAGTAATCAGAACAAGAGGGCCAAGTCAGCTGGCTATAATGACCGTACCATTGGCAGGAACTTCTTTAATGGGAGATTATCAAACAAGTCACCATCTACCAACAGTGCACTACCTCCAATATATAGGAATGATAAGTGACGTCAAAATGGCCAAATCCAGACTTGAGAGAACCAAACTCTCAATCACAGGGTAGTGTTGCATAGAGTAATTCGCTACAACTTCCCTATAACAAATGTGGTAAGAGGAACCCAGGGGACTCTCGCATGGGTATGAATGTATATTATGGGTGCGATCATAGGGGCCATTTTGAAAGAGATAGCTCCTCCACATGAATCTCAAGCCCTACAGGATGAGGTAATAACAGAGGTGGAGGAAAGAATCACCTATATGCTTTATCGGGTCGACAGGACCTACAGGTATCCCCAGACATTACTATAGGTATATTAAAGGTTTTTGCTTATGATGCTTATATGCTAATGGATCCCAGATCCACATTGTCTTATGTGACCCCTTATGTTGCTAAGAAATTTAGGTTAGAACCCAAACGATTACATGAACCCTTCTCTATCTCCACTCCAGTCGGTGAGTCAGTTATTGCCAAATAAGTATATAGAGGTTGTATGATGATGGTGGGTCATAAAGATAAGATGGCATATCTAGTTGAATTAGAGATGGTCGAATTCAATATCATTATGGGGATGGATTGGTTGTCATCCTATTATACTACCCTTAATTGCAGAACCAAAGTAGTTACATTCCAGTTTCCTAATGAGCCAGTCTTAGAATAGAAGGGTAGTGATGTTATGCCAAAGGGTAAGTTCCTTTCCTATCTTAGAGCTAGAAAGCTAATTTCCAAGGGATGTTTGTAACATTTGGTTCATGTGATGGATACTAATGTAGGAGCACAGTCCTTTCAGTACGTGAACTTCTATGAATTCCTCCAGATAGGGAGATTGAATTTGGGATTGATGTTCTTCTCGGCACCAAGCCAATATCTATTCCTCCGTATAGAAAGGCACCAACAAAAATGAAAGAATTGAAGGAACAACTTAAGGACCTACTTGAAAAGGGGTTCATTCGACCTAGCCTCTCATTGTAGGGAGTACCAGTCTTGTTTGTCGAAAAGAAGAATGGGCATTATGTATGTGTATTAACTATCGACAATTGAACAAGGTTACTATAATGAAAAAAGATCCAATTTAGAGGATAGATGACTTGTTTGACCAACTACAGGGTTCCAAGTGTTTCTCTAAGATTGACCTCAAGTTAGATTATCACAAATTAAAGGTTAGAGAAGAAGATGTGTTGAATATAGTTTTCAAGATTTGATATGGACATTTCGAGTTTCTTGTAATGTCTTTTGGGTGGACAAATGTCCCAGTTACTTTTATAGACCTTATGAATGGAGTATGTAAGTCTTATCTTGACTTATTCATAATTGTCTTTATTAATGACATATTGTTGTACTCACGAAATACCATCTCATGTTAGTATTGCAGACTCTCCGAGATCATCAGTTATATGAAAAAATTTCAAAGTGTGAGTTTTGGTTGAATTTAATGGCATTCCTAGGCCACATGGTATCTAGTGAGGGTATTAGGGTTGATTCCCAGAAGATAGAAGTGGTAAAGAATTTGCCTAGACCCACAACTCCTATAAAGATCAGGAGCTTTTTGGGTTTGACAGGCTATTACAGATTATTTGTAGAGTTGTCCTCAACCATATCTGCCCTATTGAATAAATTGACACAAAAAAGGCATAGTTCCAATGGTCAGATGCATGCAAAAAGAGTTTCCAAGAGTTAAAGACCAAGTTGACTACAGCTCCAGTCCTAACCTTACAAAAGGGAATCGATGGGTTTGTGGTTTACTGTGATACTTTGGGGATTGGTCTTGGTTTGTTTTGGTGCAACACAGGAAGGTTGTAGCCTATGCATCCAGGCAGTTAAAGATCCCTAAAAAGAACTTTGGGGATCCAATGCATGAGTTGGAATTGACTACTGTATTGTTTGCGCTCAAGATGCGGCATCACTATTTATATTAAGAGTCTTTAATACATTTTCAAACATAAAGAGTTGAACCTCAGATAGCGAATATGGCTTGGATTGCTTAAGGATTATGACGTAGAGATTCGTTATCATCCAGGAAAGGCTAATATAGTAGTCGATGCTCTTAGACGACTGTCCACGGGAAATCTGGCTCATATTGAGGAAGGAAAGAGAGAATTAGCCAGAGATATTCACAGATTGGCTAGTCTAGGGGTCCATTTGTTAAGACTCCGAGGATGGAAATGTGGTTGTTCAAAATAGGGCAGAATCATCCCTAGTAATAGAGGTGAAGGAGAAGCAATATAAAGATATGATCCTTCTCAAGTTGAATGAAGGAGTTCACAAGAAAATGACTATGCCTTTTGAGCAAGAGGAAGATGGTACTCTAAGGTACCAAGGCAGATTATGTGTCCCAGATGTGGACAATTTATGCGAAAGAGTTATGGTTGAAGCACATAGCTCCGGGTATTCTATCCACCCAGGTTCTATTAAGATGTATCATGATCTAAAGGGATTTATTGATGGAACGATATGAAGTAGAATGTAGCGTACTGTGTGGCTAAGTTTCCAAATTACCAACAGGTTAAAGTAGCACACTAGAGGCCCGGTGGCCTAGCTTAGAAAATGGAGCTTCCCATATACAAATAGGAGGTGATCAACATGGACTTCATAATTGGATTACCTCGATCCTTTTGAAGACATGACTTGATTTGGGTGATTGTGGATCAAGCTTACCAAGTCAATGCACTTTTTTCCTATCAAGAAGACAGATTTCGCATAGGATTATGCCAAGTTATATATTCAAGAGATTATCAGATTGTATGGGACTCCAGCGTCCATCATCTCCGATAGAGGTGCTTATTTCATGTCCTACTTTTGAAAGTCCTTCCAAAAAGGTTTAGGTACATGTGTAAACCTTAGCACCACTTTTCACCTGCAGAAAGATGCACAGGTTGAGCGCACCATCCAAACGCTCAAAGATATTTTGAGAGCATGTACTCTGAATTTCAAGGGAAATTGGGATGATCAACTACCATTGGTTGAGTTTGTGTATAATGATGAGCCCGCAAGTGTACGGGTCGTGCAAGTAATATAGTGGCTCTTTTTAAGAACCGGAATGTCGAACCCACAAGGACAGGACTACGGGG
>JACEIK010002636.1:97953-112048 GCA_018107945.1 Datura stramonium
CCATTAATGGGTAAGAATGAGAATTTGTAAGAAATATATAATCACTAGAAGTTATAATATTTTTATAGCCTTGTTACAGTTACAACTTAAAATAAGTTAGAGAAATTCTCTACGTTATATGCCTACCTCGATTTTCTCTCGAAGAAGCAATATATTAAAGAGACGTTTTAAATTATCATAATGTTTATGATTAATACACGTTCAAATGATTATATTCCATTCTCAAAGAATGAGAACTTTTGATAAATGTTACAAATATAGATCTAATACAGTTTCTGAAATGAATGTGACAATACTTAGTAAAATCTTGAAATTTACTCCTGAAATGGTAAAATGTTACCAATATAGATCTAATACAGTTTCTGAAATGAATGTGACAATACTTAGTAAAATCTTGAAATTTACTCCCGAAATGGTAAATATGAAATTTATTCCCGAAGTAGTAAATATGAAATTCTCTCCCGAAGTAGTAAATATGAAATTTTCTCCTGAAGTAGTATAACGTTTGAATTTTACTCTTAAAGTAGTAAAACTTTAAAATTTGCTCCTGAAGTAGAAATAATTTGAAAGATATCATGCATTTAAATACTAATGAATGCTGTCACTTGACAAAATTTATATGAAAATTCTAAAGAATTCAAAATGCATGAAGCATTTATAAGTTTTTGTAAACTTGTTCATAATCTTTATATGAAAAAAAATCTAATAATATGGATATGACAATCACCCTATTCATTGATGAAAGATACAATAATATGTCACGATCCGAGTTTAGACCCTAAAAGTGACATGGGACTTAGAACCACGAACGGCCCGAAGCTAATCCATGGTACAAGCATGACCTCATAATATACTAACAAATTCAGTGAAAGCTAATAATGAGATACATCATTAATATGAATAATTCTGGCATATCACTAAATATTAAACTAAAAAAACAAAAGAAAGGGTATGCTGAACATATAACCATCACTGTCTGAAAGACTTTAAAATTGATGAGTTGGAGAGACAAGTTCCCAACTAGCTCTACATAATCTGAAAACTGAAATGACTAATAAAGCATGAACAAAACTCTTGTATTCGGATGATGAGGACTCACTTAAACACAGTTGATCAAGGACTGGAACGTATCTAGCTGCGGGGTTGAGTCTGAATTCCAGAACCTATAACATGAAATCATATAGCACAATAAATGCAATCATTAATTTGAATGTACTGAGTATGTGAAATAAGTAAATCATGAGGGTAAGGACATCATGTTGATAACCATAATCATGCTATAGTAGGTTTTATCGTAGACAGAAGTACAATGGAGGTCTAAAATGAAAACATAAAGTTGAAAATGTCCAAAATCATAAAACAAGTTCATAAACTGATCAACGGGCTATGTAAAAAATAATGTAAGACAATTCATAGTAAAACATGAAAATGGAAGATTCTCATAACCGACATACTCTAAGTGAGCATCATGGAGCCCAACCTATAACCCTGGTCGGGAGGGTGTTCATACCTTGCTAAGGGTAAGAACCATGGCGGCGTGAATTCACTCATGAGCCCATTCGATCAAGGGAGACACTTTCAACTGGCGAGAAACCCTTTAAGCTACGACGACACGTAGTTATGGGACTTGGGTTATCTGAACTCATATCCGCTCAGTGTTAAATACTATTCCCAAAACATACAAGGTGCTCATAGTTACATCTTAAATCGGATAGGTTCTGCATAGACTAGTTTAAGATCATGTATTTACTAAATTCCTTGAAGTACTGAAGTAGCCATGCAAACCTATTGTTGATTCTGTAGCAATGATACTTAGCATTGAAAATAATGATAATTATACTTATTTTGATCTATACATGCTTAATTGAATATAGAGATATATAGGAGGTTTTCAAAGAATTCAACCCAATATACTTTATAATGCATGTAGGAATTATGAGAGAAACATATCATAAGTGAATTTAGAGTTTATGCTTATAAGAGTTATAACCCTAGAAATCATGTAATGGAATAATCATATTGGAAACATGACTTTGGAGCTTGGGGTTTAGGCATAAGGGTGAAAGAAAACCCTTATTGAGAATCTCACATACCTGGACTTGATGATTCCTTGACTATTTATTGAGAATCCTCAGGTTGATGGTGGAGAACTCTAACTTCCTTGAGAGCTTTGAGAGTTACTAATTCTTGGAATGTACGTTGTTTTATGAGGGAATGAGGGTTTAAACTATGAAAATACTCTAATATTCCTCTTCCAAAACCCAAAACGACCTAGTTTAGGGATAAGAGTTTATGAAGTTATGAAAATACCCCCTGAAAAAATATACTGAAAAACTGTCGTCCACTCCTGATGGTTCGTAGCACGAATTGTGGTGTCCTACTATAGCTCGTTGTATGTATTTGTTGTTAATGAAGCAACTCAATCACTTTCTGAACCCTACACCATGCCTAGAAAGAATGATTCGTCCTTTGACACCAGGGGTCATAGTGTGCACTCGTGGTCACTAGATCAAATTTTGAACACTTTCTAATTCCAATCCCACGATCAGGCAGTACAGATCGTGGGATGGTACCAAAATTTTTGGCCTCCTCTTGTGGTCCCTGGGACAAGCTGAACATTTGTGGAACCTCTTACCATTAGTTAACAGGATGAGTCATCCTATGTGCCACGAGTCGTCTTATGACCCGTGGTGAATGGACTGACTTGGGTTCTTGGACTATATTTAGATGATCACGAATGGCACCCACGAGTTGTCCTCCCTCACCACGACTCATGGTGTGAGTTCTTCCTGTGGAAAAGTTCCACTTTTCTGTTGTTTTTTTGCTTTATGTCTAGGATTTGATCTTAGAAACTTTTGGGGTGTTATATAATGACTTTTTTTAATTTTGTATTTTTGTAAAAAAACAATGATGAGAGACCACAAGAACATATTTTTAGTCTCTATTTTCCTTACATTTTAGCACTTTTATCATCTCTTTGAGTATCATTTTTATGGATTATACTTGTATTCCTATGTTGTGACTTTTTAGGTGCTTAATAGGTGAATGTGGTGGAACTCGATCCGAAAAGAGCTATAAAGGAAGTTTTGGAGCTTGGGAGCAACTTTGGAAGGTGTCCTCGGACAAAACCAAGCCGGTGCATTGGCTAGAGTAGTGCACCAGAGCCCAAACTTTAGAATATACAAGTCCAGAAGCTGGTGCACTGGCTGGCATAGCGCGCCAGGACATAGGCTTCAAAAGAAAAGTTCTAGCAAGTTGGAAAAATAGCTGGCGCAAGCCCCAGGTACAGATGTAACAAAATTTTTCTAACACCTTGGTGCATTGGGTGGTGTGGTGTACCACAACCTAAACTTCAGAAGAATTCTTTTTCATTAGGCTGGCGCAACAGATGGCGCGTCGCTCCTGGCCTGTCAGGGAGTTCATTTTCTTATGATTAAAAGTCGAATTTAAGTAGGGCTAAGGGGGTATTTTCCATTTCCTATATATATGAAATCTAATATGTTTTATATGGTTGTTGGACATCATAGGACAAAATTTCAGAGGAGAGTAAGGGGGAAAGAGAAGCTTCTCTTTTGGGTTACTTCTTCTCCTCACTTTTTATCATTTTTGCCTTGTAAACTCATAAATTTCCTTAATCTTTTGGGGATCATGATTATTTAAACACTTTAGTTCTATGGTTATGGCATGAACATGAAGGTTGAATATTGATTTTTTCTTGTATTTAATAAAACTTTCCGTTATTGAGTTATTTATTTCTTATTGCTCTGAATTGTTTAATTATTTGATGAAATAATTAAGCACTATCGATAACTCGTTAATGGAACTTTAAAAAGGGACTTGTGAGGAAAATAAGAAAGGGATAGCGCTTGTTTTTGAACCTTATAAGAAAAGAAAAACAATTCGCTAATAAGGATAGGAATATACCCATTAACCTTGCTTAGTTGATATAGACGAAATCTTACATGCACTTCACTATTTTCCTATGACCATAGGAATATAGACGCAGGAGTAGTCAAGTAGTCTTAGGTTATTGAAAATGATTCTCAATTAAGTGATATCAACCTGCAACTAGTAATGCAAGAAAGTGAATAACTATAGCAATTTGATACTTCAACTAGATTATTGAAATTGCCAAGACACTGGATTTTTTATATCATCTGGGAACCAACCAATCATTTACACATTTTTTCAAGTCTTGATTTTTTTTAGTAGTATAAACAATTCCACAAGAATCATTTATTTATTTTGAATAGTTTGATAAGAGTTTAAATTGGGCAAACAATCTAACAAGTCCCTATGGGTATGATATTTGGATTTCACTTTCCTATTACTTGACGACCGTGTACACTTGCGTGTTCATTTGGATGCATCAAATTTTTGGTGTTGTTTTCGGGGAATTGGAAAAGATTATTTTTCTATTTTGAATTTTTATTTAGCTGTTTGATTTTTATTTGTTTTCTTATTTTTAGTGCACCTAAGGTCACAGGTTAGTGTATGCCAAATACTCAGAGTCAAGGTCATCCATTGATTCTTCTTGATCCTGAAATCGAAAGAACACTCCAAGAATGAAGACAAATGACAGAAGAAATTCATAATCCTAACCTTGTTGAGAATAGGGAAGCGAAATTAGCTCATAGGGTAGCACCGAAGAGTACGTGCCAATATCAGGGTAAACCACATAAAGATCATCATAAGCACTTGGTCACATTCGTTGAGATAGGTGAGAATTTTCACTATTAAAATGTCTCAGAAGAATATGTGAAGCTAATACTCTTTCCCTTCTCACTAATTGGAGAAGAAAAAGAGTGTCTATAGAGTGAGCCTACAAGATCTATTAGCTCTTGGAAGATTTTGTCAAATAAATTTCTCAGTAGATTTTTCTCTTCAAGAAGAATAAAATAGTTGAGAGGAAAGATCTCAGGATTTTTTCAAAAGGATGGAGAGTCTTTGGCTCAGTTTTGGGAGAGATATAAAGTCTATCTGAGAGATTGTCCACATCATATATAGCCCAAGGAAATTATTGGTCATAACTTTGTTGAAGGACTAAGGCATGAGTCTAAGATGTTGTTAGATGCTACAACTTAAGGGAAAATTTTGTCCAAGAGTTTTGATAAAACTGAGGCATTGTTGAATTTGATGTATGCAGGTAGTCAAGACCATCATGATCCGAGCAAAGCATTTACCACTTAGAAGAGGCCAAGGATTTTAGAGATTTATGGTGTCACAGCCATCCGATTAGAAATTGGTCAGCTTGTGAGTGTGATATATAAGCTGGTAGCTGCATCACAGGTTCAACAAGTTAAGCAAGTTCAAACAACTTGTGAGCTCTGTGGTGAGGATCATGGTTGAGGATCATGGTTATGTGAGTTGCCCATTGAATCCATAATATGTTTACTATGTAGGGCAATAGAATAGAAGTTATGGTAATCAGGGACACCGCTTTGGAAACAATTTCAATCAGAATGCAAAGAGCCAAGCGTGGGGTGGAGATCAAAATAGTTACAAACCTCAGACAAACTTACAGTAGCCTCCACCTCAGTAAGTGGGCAATTCTCTAGAGGAGATAAAGAAGAAGATGATGGCACAACAACATCAGACTGCAACACCTCAAAAACAAGTTGCAACTTAATAGCAGGCCATTATAAATGAGATGCAAAAGTCCACACATGAGCTGAAAAGGCATATGGGATAAATGGATTCTTTACAACATGCTAGGCCTGCAGGCGCCTTACCAAGCAACACAGAGAAGAATCCTAAGAAGGTGATAGAAATTTTATTAAGAAGTAGAAAGGAGTTATCTGTAGCTCCACCTCTGCATGAAAAAGATACAACACTGCCAGAAGCAGATCCAAAGCACATAAGGAAAATTGTGTGGAAGAAAAGTACACCTCCTTTACCATTCCCACATAGGCTAACTCCAGCTCTACGACAGAGTCTGCACAAAAAAGAGGAGTTGAGGAAAAGGTTGCTGAGCAGCCTACAAATGCAGTTGATAAACTGCCACCACCATCTCTGTAGAGGTTGTAGAAAAAAAATGATAAGAAAAGCAAGGTGAGGCTGGGTTCAAGAAGTTCCTTGATATTTTCAAGGAGCTACACATAAACATTCCTCTGATTGATGCTCTAAAGGAGATGCCAAAATATGAAAAGTATCTGGGGGATGTGGTTTATTGCAAGCGGATATTCACCAAGTTTAAGATAGTTGTACTTACTAAAGAGTGCAACTCAAGGGTGTTGAGCAAGATTCCCCAAAAGCTAAAAGAACCAAGGAGTTTCACCCTCCCCATATAAATTGGTGAAAGTGAAGTGACGTGAATTCTAGGTGATTTGGGGGAAAGTATCAATTAGATGCCCTTATTTGTGTTCATACACTCGGTCTAGGATAGCCTAGGTCCACTACTATCACTCTGCAACTGGCTGACAGATCATACATCACTCTAGACAGCATCATTGAGGATGTGCTCATCGAGTTGGTAAGTTTGTGATNGTTGCTCAGACAAACTATCATGGAGCAACCTACTATCACTCTGCAACTGGCTGACAGATCATACATCACTCTAGACAGCATCATTGAGGATGTGCTCATCGAGTTGGTAAGTTTGTGATTCCCGCTGACTTCATAATTCTTGATTTTGAAGCAAATCAAAAGGTGTTTGTCATATTGGGGAGACCATGTTTAGCTACTGCAGGGGCCATCATCGACGTAAGAGCAGAAAAGTTCAAGATGAGAGTAAATGATGAGGAGGCCACTTTTAATGTGTATTGAGATATCTCCACACCTTTACACTAAAAAGACTTAGCATGCTCACACAGGTAGTCCATGATAAGTGTGAGGTGGAGAAAGAGAAAGAGGAAAACCCCAATAGTGATGAGATAGGAAAGAACAAAGTCAAGTTACTCATAATAGGTACATAGGTAGAGCATGAGCTGAATGGTGGTGAGGCTAAGAAAAACCAAAGAAAGAAGGTTGAATTTGAGAGGCCTCTAAAAAGGAGGAGAAAATGGAGGAGGTTATCTTGAGTTGAGAGATACATCGTGTCGCGACGTTAAATCAGGTGGTTGTTGGGAGGCAAACCAATTTGTAATAGTGTAGTTTTTCTTATTTTGTATAGTGTCACTTTTATTTGTTTTTGGTGTGTAGAGAAGGGGAAGCCCGAGTACCCAAACTTTCAAGCTAAGGAGCATATCTTGAGTTTAAGTGTGGGGTTGTGTGACCCGTAAATCCAAGAGATATGTTTTTAGCTAGGCCCTAAAGGGTCTTAGGGAGTATTTCTCACCCATGTCTAGTTTTATTTTATAGATGCTCTGAGGACAGAGCATGACTTTAAGTGTGGGGTGAAGGTATACCTTACGGTATTTTGAGGTTAAGGGTGAGTATGCCATCACGTTTTTAATTGAATTTTTTTTTAAAATGGCATGTCTCATCAATCCTTCGATTATTCTTATGGCCTCGGTTCTTTTTTAAAGGGGAGACCTTTGAACCGGGCAAAATTTTCATTTTTAGGACTAGTTTTAATTATTTTTTTGATGAAGAAAAGACTTCTATCGACGATGATGGTTGAAAACCCTCTTGAGGAAAGTTAGTCATTAGGAACCCATTTGAATGCTAGGTGCTCAAGTTATGTGCTAATTTGACCGAAGATGCAAGTATTGGTTTTGAAAGTTTAAAACATGTCGTGGAAAAATATGAATGACCTCTTTTTCAGACCCCTAAGCTCACTTTCTAGACTCTTATATAATTTTATTGGTTTGATATGAAATTCTTTCTATTGATTGCCTAATTGAGGGTCTACATGAATCTGTCTTTAGTTGAACATGTGTCATATATGTGTGAGATAATTTGCATGCATTTTCATGCTTTTATATTGATGTCTAGAACTTGCCCTGTGTGTATTTTTAGACAAAATGAAGAGTGTTGAATTTAGGAGATAATATAGGCATTTCTTTGTTTCACCTACTTTTATCCTATGAATTACCTACCATTCATGATATCCTTAGTTAGCCATGTTGAACCTTTATCCTATTCTTTTGGTAGTCATGTTTGAATCTTTTTTTGTTGTATTGACCTTTATTTGATCCAAATGACTCCTAACGCACTTTAAAAATTAAAAAAGAGAAGTATTGTTACAAAAGGAGCAAAAGTGAAGGAAAAAGGGGAAGGTAAAGTGTGGAAGTTAGAATAAAAGATAAAATGCAAAAAATATAAACCAAGGAAGGTGATGTTAGTAAGGAGATGAGAGAAGAGAATGAATAAGCTAAAAAGAATAAATATTATCAAGAACTCCCTACTAGTCATCCAAGTTGAAAGAATTTCAAGCTAGAAATGGCATAAGGAGTAAAGTAAGAAGATCAAAAAGTGCGCTAAAACTAAAAAAGTTGTGAAGTATTAAAGTGCTTATGGAGGTTAGTCACTATTCTGGCCAAATAATTTCTACACATCCCTTAGCCTACATTACAACCATTTAAGTCCTACTTGGTTCTAACATTGCAATTCTTATATTAGTGGAGTATTATCACTAAGGTCAAGATTATGGTTCATTATATTTGCATGAGAAGTTCTTTGTGAGAGTGAGCATGAATTTCTTAATTTATACGCCCATACGTATGACTTCTTCATATTCTTGTGAGAAAAGTGTAGGCGACTCTCTTGTTTGTGAGGGCACATAGTTGACACGGATAGGTGAAATGATTGATCTCTTGATTAGGTGATATATGTTTGTTAGCCAATATTCACAGAGCTTGAGTTAGTTCTTGAGGTCATCTTATAAGGTTGTTCTTGAGCTTATTTTGAAAGTTAAGGCATGTTCTGTTGGAAACTTGAAATGACTATGTGATCATATTAGTTATAGCCTGAGCAGACCTATTCAATTGGTATGAGTCCATATAGGGATAAGGAATAGTGATTAAGTTGCTTGCTCGAGGACGAGAAATGGTCTAAGCATGGGGTGTTATTGAGAGGACAAAATTACGTATTTCTAGTCTCTATTTTTCTCGCATTTTAGTACTTTTTTCATCTCTTTGAGTATCATTTCTCTGTATTACGCTTGTATTCCTATGTTGTGACTTTGTAGGCTCTTAATAGGTGAATATGGTAGAGATCAACCCGAAAAGAGCTATAAAGAAAGGTTTGGAGCAACTTTGGAAGGTGTCCTTGAATAAAACCAAGTTGGTGCATTAGCTGGCGTAGCGCACTAGGCCACAAACTTCAAAAGAAAAATTCCAGCAAGTTGGTGAAATAGTTGGTGCATCACACTAGGTGCAGATGTAGCAGAATTTTTTCTAGCACCTTGGTGCATTGGGTGGAATGGCATGCCACAACCTAAGCTTAAGAAGAATTCATTTTTATTAGGCTAGCACAACAGATGGCGTGGCGTGCCAGGCTTGTCTTGGAGTTAGTTTTCTTATGTTTAAAAGTCGAACTTAAGTAGGGCTAAGGGAGTCTTTTTTCATTTACTATATATATGAAACCTAATATTTTTAGAGGGTTGTTGGACATCATAGGACGAAATCGCAGAGGAGAGAAAGGGGGCAGGATGAGTTTCTCTTTTGGGTTACTTCTTCTCCTTACTTTTTAATCATTTTTACCTTGTAAACTCACGAATTCCTTAATCTTTTAAGGATCATAAGTAGATAATCACTTTAGTTCTAGGATTTTGTCATGAACATGAAGGTTGAATATTGATTTTTGATTGTATTTATTAAAGCTTTCCGTTATTGAGTTATTTTATTTCTGCTTGCTTTGAATTGTTTGATTATGTGATGAAATAATTAAGCACTATCTATGACTCATTAATTGAACTTGAAAAAGGGAATTTCAAGGTCAATACTTGTTGAGAACCTTATAGGGAAAGGGGAACGATTCACTAATGAGGATAGGAGTATACCTATTAGCCTTGCTTAGTTGATACAGACGAAATATTACATGCACTTCACTATTTTCCTACAACCATAAGAATATAGGCATAGGAGTAGTCAAGTAGTCTCAGAGTTCTTAGAAATGATTCTCAATTAAGTGATATCAACCTGCAACTAGTAACTCAGGAAAGAGAATAAATATAGCAATTTGATACTTCAATGAATTGTCAAAATTGCCAAGACCATGGATCTTTTATATCATCTGAGAACCAACCAATCATTTTCACATTTTCTCAAATCTTGAATTTGTTTAGTTAGTAGTATAAACAATTCCCCAGGAATCATTTCTTTATTTTTAAATAGTTTAAATAAGAGTTTAAATTGGGCAAACAATCTAACAAGTTCCTGTAGGTACGATATCTGGACTTCACCATCCTATATTACTTGATGACCGCATACACTTGCGTGTGCGTTTGGACTCTTCAAACAACATTAGAGTTTTTTTATACTTTTTATTTATATTGATGATATAAACCTTATTGGAACTATAGCATAGCTTCAAAAGACAATTGATTATTTTTAAAAAGAGTTTGATAAGAAAGATCTTAGAAAGACAAAATTATGTCTTAGTTTTCAAATTGAACATTTGACAAAAGGTATTTTTGTCCATCAATCTTCTTATATTAATAAAGTGTTAAAATGACTTTACATGGATGAAGCACATGTATTAAGTACTCCGACGGTTGTTCGATCACTTGATGTGAATAAAGATCCATTCCAACCTCAAGAAAAAAATGAGAAAATTCTTAATCTTGAAGTACTATATCTTAGTGCAATTAGTGCACTAATATATCTTGCTAATACTACAAGGCCTGACATAGAATTTTTAGTTAATTTGTTAGCACGATATAATTCTGCTCCTACCAAAAGACATTGGAACAGAATCAAACACATATTGTGGTATCTAAAATGGACTACCAATATGAGCTCATTTTATTTTAATAATTGTAGTCCCGATCTTGTTGATTAAGCCAATTCAGGATATTTATCTGAACCAATAAAGCTCGATCTCAAATAGGTTGCACATTCATATGTGGGGGTAGGCTTGGAATATTTTGGTCCAAATCGAAAAAATCGGCCGAACTAATTTTTTTTATTTTTGATTTTGATTTCTTGGTTTATCTGATCATTTTGGTTTTAGATTTAATAATTTCAGTTATTCGGTTCGATTTCTAATTTATGATTAACTTAATTCGCTTAATCAAACTATACCCACTAGGCCACTACCCACTACCCAGCCCAAACTAAAATACAACCTAGTAGGAGTAAGCCCAAGTTGGACCAGCAACCCTAAATTCACAATTCACTTTTCACTCTTTAGCCCTAGCCCCTAATTATAACTTATGAAGTCAAACTCAGAAGCATGTAGTCATAGATCGTAGCATCTTGCACTTCATCTTCGTTATTCTCACTTCGTCTTCCTCACAAGGGGTTCATCTTCCTCTCTCGACTCTCTGTCTAGTAAGTTACCTACCAATACCCACTACCCAACTCTCACTTTTATATACTTCAAATTTCAATATATTAATTTATGGGCTTTCGTTGATGAGTTTAGTATAAAAACTATGTTTTATTTGAAGGAAATAATGTCAAATGGGCTGCTTGGTGTTGTTGCTGCAATGCACTACTACAAACTTACAATGCTGCTGTTGCCCAAATTAGGCATGTGGGTGTGGTTGTGCTAGAGACACTACCAGCCAGGCAGGTGGGTGCCTAGTTTGTAAAGTCAAAAAATTAAAAATAAATAAACAGAACCGAAATTGTTAAACCGAACCGAACTGAAATTATCTTAGTCAATTTCAGTTATTAATTTTACAAACTGAAAATCAAAAAAATCAAAAACGAACCGAATTGGCCAAACGTCCACCCCTATATGGGGGTACGGTCATATATTGTCATTCTACAAAATAGTCTATTGTGGCTACGTGTCATTATCCAAACGACCGTAATTGGAACCCGCATTGACCTCCCGATAGGTGAACCATCATTTCTCGACTAATCCATCCATTCTAGCATTCAATTTAATTAGATGAGAACATTATCAGGAAAATAGCAAAAGTCTTAGTTAAATATATGAGAATAAATCTACGTGGAAGCTACTATTACCATCCCAAGAACTGAAAGTCATCGTATGCAGACTCTAGCCAACAATGTCTAAGAGTAAATACATAATAAAAGAAAAGTAGTCAATGTCTGGAGAAAATAGACATCCATCCAAAAAAGATCTGCAGTAGCTTGGAGATAAGTCAGCTCACTCTCAAATCGAATATCAGCGGTTTCGCTAGAGGTGAACTTCCTAGATAACGGTTTGCATTCAGAAAAATAAGTGCAGGAGTAGCATCAGTACAAACACTATGTACTGGTAAGCATCATAGGCCGATCTTGAATAATAACAAGTATATAATATAATTCAATGAACAATCTAAAACACCCCAAAAGAAGTCAACAAATCAACCATCTCATGAGTTCTTCAATCATTAACAAAAATATTCATATTTGCATTCAAGCCTAGAATTTATCAATCAGCAGGTGTATGGCTACAACCATCAAAAAGTCATCAAGAAATCACAAGCTTACAATATAAGTAATACAATTATGTAATAGGATCATGTTCATGTAAAACACACAGGTCTATACATCACTGAGTCTCATGGCAATCACTCATCGATCTCATATCTGTCACAATCTGTACACACATGCCAGAGGGTCTTATGTTTGCCCTTCTAGTCATGACCTTCAGGGGACTCTAGAAATTCATGTACTGTACTGGCATGGTACTCACTCCCACTCATCTTCTCATTCGGAGGCTCTCCTAGGACACGAGCCACTCATACCATATCTGCTTTCCTGGATGCTCATTTTGGGCACGAGTCACTCATCTCAGAAGAATGATGCATTTCTCAATCATCACTCAATACGCTCATAATCAATCGTCTGGATACTCCTCTCAAACACGAGCCCCTTATCTCAAGATAAGAATGTATTACCCAATATCCATCAACATAGTTCGATACACTATCCATCAATCATCAAATAGGAAAAATCACAAGTAGACATTGATTAACACCATAGGACTTTTAGTTCTAGAGCAATATTCACATATTACACAACTTCAAAGATCATTCAATAGCAAGGTTAAACCACCCTATTCTCTATCACAATAAATGTCTGAAGACCAAACAAACATGCTCATCATTTCATATTATATACAAGATATTATATAAATTCTAACTCCACATAAAATCGTAACCTATCTCAACCTAAGAATGTGAATATGCATGCTACTCTGCAAAGAATTTTCCTTTCTCAAAGCCATGGAAAGCTCGAAATCTAAGAACAAACAACACAAAACTACTTCACTATCTACTCTTCAAATAAAGGTCTTGGAAATTTATACCCACCCGAATTTTACCTATCATAATGGTCCAAATTCGTTACCCAAGGGCTAATTCATCACCCTCTATCTCCACATTGATCATTCCAACCTATTTCATGAAGTCTCTACTCCTCTAATTCCCTTTAAAATAGTTTTTAGTGCTAAAGGTCTCAACTTTAGTAACTTCTAGGACTCAAATATGACATAAAGATTTACTACATTCACATTCACCTTAGAAAGTGCTAATCACTCACTTTTAAGCCTCGAAATTGACACTCATTCCACCAGTCCTGGTTCTCTCAACTCTAGGTTTCTTAGCTAGAATTTTCCTATTAAGGACCACGCATTGATTCTAGAGTGTTAGGGAATCAAAAGATTGAAAGAATAGTCAAGAAACCTTACCTTGGGAAGAAAAAATGCTTTGGCCTTAAAAAATTTCCCCTCAACTCTCAAAGTTCATGCCTTAAAAAAATGGGGTGAAATTCCAAAAATTCTAACTTAAACAAGCATTTTACCTTCCATCTTCCACTACAGATGTCAATTTTTCACTATAGCGGACCTACTACGGTGATTAAAGCCTCGTTGCAGTGGCATCAATGGTTTTCCTTCCAACCGCTGTGGCAAACCTCTGTCTGCTATGGAAATCTCGCTGCAGTGAAAATAATACCATTGTAGCAGTCTCCACTAACCAGTAGCTCGGTAATTCTTGTTCGATCGTCTGGATGACTACACGCAAGTGCACGTGGTCGAACAAGTAGTAAATGGCTCAAGTAAGCCAAGTATCGATCCCACAGGGACTGGACTA
>JACEIK010002636.1:128141-166160 GCA_018107945.1 Datura stramonium
CCTGATGTATTTCCAGACGAGCTACCTGGTATTCCCCCATAAAGGGAAATAGATTTTGCAATCGACTTGCTACCAGGCACTCAGCCCATATCAATTCCTCTGAATCGTATTGCTCAGCCCACAGTTTCAGCATAATTCACTAGCCCCAGCACCATCATCAGCTAGTGTTTTATCCAGACCCAAGGGTGATCAGAGGAGAAAGGCTTCACGATCTAGGGATCAGAGAGGAACTCAGTTAGAGTATACCTCTCCAGCCGACGGGAAATGCAGCAAGAGTCATGCTGGGGAGTGCTTCTCGATTTAGATGTTTGTTATGCGTGTGGTATTTCTGGGCACATGCTTTGAATGTTCCCATATGCTAGACAGGGTGATTATAGGGGTCTTTCTTAGACTACCGGGACAGAAGCAGCTCCATCCCATTCTGCTCTGCAGGGAGCATCGACTAGTGGAGGTGGCAGACAACACCAAAACGGATTTTATGCCCTATCCTCACGCCAGGAGTAGGAGACTTCGCCAGACATGGTCACTTGTATGTTGAGTGTCTTTCATATTAATGTTTTTGTGTTGCTAGATCCGGGATCTACCTTGTCTTTCATGACTCCTTACATTGCTAGTAACCTTGGAGTTAGTCCCGAGACCTTGTCAACACTATTTTCAGTTTCGACCCCTGCAGTTGATTCGGTCATAACTAGCCGAGTATATAGAGAATGCACGGTCACTGTATTGCATAAGATTACCTCCGCAGACCTTGTAGAGTTAGCCATGACTGACTTTGACATTATTCTTGGCATGGATTTGTTGTTTGCATGTTATGTTTCGATAAATTGTAGGACCCGTACGGTGGAATTACGTTTTCTGGGTGAGTCTGTGATGGAGTGGAAAGGTAGTCCGGCAGTACCAACAGGTCGGTTTATTTCCTACCTTAAGGCCAGAAAGATGATTTCTAAAGGTTACATGTAACACCTAGTTATGGTTAAGGATGTGGAGTCCGAGACCCCAACTATTCAGTTAGTTCTGGTGGTGTTCGAATATCCGGAGGTGTTTCCCGATGATATGCTAGGTGTCCCTCTGAAGAGGGAGATTGATTTCGCTATTGATCTTTTACCAGATACACAACCTATCTCTATTCCTCCCTAAAGGATGGCTCCAGCCGAGCTGAACAATTGAAGGATCAGCTAAAGGATCTATTGGATAAGGGCTTCATTAGACCGAGCCAATCTCTATAGGGTGCACTAGTTCTATTTGTTCGAAAGAAGGACGGTTCCCTTTGCATGTGTATTGACTATCGGCAGTTGAATGAGGTTACCTTCAAGAACAGGTACCCATTACCCAGGATAGATGATTTGGTTGACCTACTTCAGGGAGCTAAGTGCTTCTCTAAGATTAATCTTAGGTCCGGAAATCACCTGCTCAGGGTTTGGGAGAGTGACATCCAAAAGACCTTTTTCAAGACTCGGTATGGTCACTACGAATTTATTGTTATGTCTTTCGGACTACCCAATTCCCATGCAACTTTTATGGATCCAATTAAAAGGGTATTTAAGGAATATTTGGACATGTTAGTGATTGTGTTCATTGACGACATCTTGATATACTAACGGAGTAAGGAGGAGCATGCCGCTCACCTGAAGGTTGTACCTAAGACCCTCAAGTATCTTTAGCTATATGCAAAGTTCAGTGAGTGTGAATGTTGTCTAAACTCGGTGGAATTTTTGGGTCATGTGGTATCAAGCGAAGGCATAAGGGTAGACTCCTAGAAAATTTAGGCGGTGAAGAATTGGCCTAAACCGGTGAATCCTTCAGAACATTGGTGTTTCTTAGGTCTAGCTTGCTACTACAGGAGGTTTCGTTGAGGGTTTATCATCTATTGCCGCACCTTTGACTAAGTTGACTTAGAAAAAGGTGAAGTTCCAATGGTCGGAAGCTTGTGAGAAAAGCTCCCAAGAGTTGAAGACCCGAATCACTTCAGCACCTGTGTTGACTTTGCCAGAGGGTACTGATGGCTTTGTAGTGTATTGCGATGCTTCAAGAATCAGACTAGGGGTGTGTGTTGATGCAGCGTGGGAAGGTAATAGCATATGCCTAAGACAGCTGAAAGTTCATGAAAAGTATTACCCGACCCATGATCTTGAGTTGGCTGCGGTGGTATTTGTATTGAAGATGTGGAGGCATTACTTGTATGGGGTCCAGGTGGATGTATTTACGGATCACAAGAGCTTGCGATGTGTGTTCACACAGAAAGATCTAAATGTTCGGCAAAGGAGGTGGTTGGAGTTACTAAAGGACTACGACATGAGTATCCTATACCACCCGGGCAAGGAAAATGTGGTTGCAGATGCGTTTAGTAGGCTCTCAATAGAGAGTGTGTCCCATGTGGATGAGGGGAAGAAGGAGTTGGTGAAATATGTTCACCGACTTGCAAGAGTGGGAGTTAGATTGATCAACTCGGCCGATGGCAGTGTTGTTGTACATAACGGGTCAAAATCGTTCTTAGTGGTCGATGTTAAATCTAAGAAGGATGAGGATCCGATTTTGAGGAAGCTGAAGGAAGTAGTGCGGAGTGCTATGATACCAGGGTCAACTATGTGTTCCGTACGTTAATAATTTTAGAGTTCGTATATTGCATGAGGTACGTGGTACTAGAAACTCTACCTATTCGGGATCCACGAAGATATATCAGGACTCGCGAGAATTCTATTGGTGGGATGGTATCAAGAAAGATATTGTAGAGTTCGTAGCAAAATGTCCAAATTGCCAGCAAGAGAAGGTCGAACATCAAAGGTCGGGAGGCATACTTCAGGATATTAGCATTCCCACTTGGAAGTGGGAAGAGATTAATATGGATTTTATTACAGGCCTACCTCGTACTCGCCGACACTATGATTCCATTTGGGTGGAGGTAGACAGGTTAACTAAGGATGCACACTTCCTACTGTCAAAACCACGTATTCGACAGATGATTATGTGAAGTTGTATATTCGGGAGTTATTTCGAATTAATGGAGTTCCCTTGTCTATTATTTCAGACCGAGGTACTCAGTTTATTTCTCAATTCTAGCGTTATTTTCAAAAGGGAATTGGGATCCAAATAAAGCTCAGCACAGCATTCCACCCGCAAACGGATGACATGAACAATCAAGACTCTCGAGCACAAGTTGAGGGCATGTGTTACGGATTTTAAAGGTAGTTGGGATGATTATTTGCCCTTGATCGAGTTTTCTTATAATAACACTTATCACTCCAGTATCCAAATGGCACTGTTCGAGGCTTTTTATGGGCGAAGGTGTAGATCTCCCATTGGATGGTTTGAGGTATGCGAGGCAACTACGATAGGACCAAATTCGGTTCACGAGGCGATGGTGAAGATTCTATTGATAAGCGACCGGTTAAAAACTGCTCAAAGTCGTTAGAAATCGTATGTCAATGTGATAAGAAGGGATCTGGAGTTAATGTGGATGACAGTTAATTTCTAAAGGTATCTCCCATGAAGGGAGTCATGCGGTTTTGAAAGAGAGGGAAACTCCGTCCCCTCTATGTTAGCCCCAACCAGGTTGTCCGGAGAGTTTTTAAGGTGGTGTATGAGTTGGACTTTCCCTTGGAGTTATCTTCAGTTTATCCGGTGTTTCATGTGTTGCTTTTGAAAAAGTGTTTGGGTGATCCAACCTTTGTAGTCATGGTAGACAGCATTGGAGTAAAAGATAGCCTCAGTTATAAAGAAATTTCCATTAAAATCTTGGATCGTCAAGTTCGGAAGTTGAGAAACAAAGAAGTATCTTCGGTTAAAGTTTTATGGAGAAATCAGCATGTTGAGGGAGCTACATGGGAAGCCGAAGCAAATATGATGGCTACATATCCACATTTATTCTCTACCGGCTCCGTTCCGACTTGAGGTATCAGTTTTGCCTTATGACTATATCTAGTTTTCATATTCAGTTCATGCGTGCAAGTTTCTTTTATATGTATGAATGTGTATGTGAATTATAAGATTAGTTTAGCTATATGGTTTTATTTGGAGGTAGTCATTCCGTTTAAATTTCGGTTAAAACTATCAGTATGTGGCTATAAATTGTATGTTTCTATTTGCTGCTTGTTTCCTACATTGGAGGACGAATGTTTCCAAGGGGGAGATATTGTAATACCCCGGAAAGGCCTATGAATAGACCCGGGAGTTGAATTTGAAAAGTGTAGAAAACAAGATAAAACATCACAGAACGGATGACTCAATGACTCATGGGTGGATACCACGAGTCGTCGAAATAATTCGTGGAATGGGGGTTCAGGGAAGCAGTGGCGACAACGGATGGTGTAACGACTCGTTGTCAGGAACAACGACTCATTCTTACTAGTCGTTGGGAGAACTAAGCTCAGGTTGAATGGGGAACAATGGGGCATCCCATGATTCACGGTAAGGAGCAACAGCCTGTTGTTTCTAGTCATTGTCTGAAGATTGAGAATCTCAGTGCCTACTACAGATGGAGACCACGACTCGTTGGATTACACCACGAGTTGTGGTGAGGCTTGTGGAAAGGAAAGCTGGGTTTGGTCAAGGAGTTGACAACGGTCGATCTGACGACTCATCATTGGAAGTAACAACTCGTCCTGATGAGTATTTTGAAGGATATGAGACATGATATGAGGAAGTGGACCCAACGAATAGATACAACGAGTCGTGGTATGTTGCAACAACCCGTTGGGTCGGTCGTTGGTGCGTCCAGAGCAGTTTACAGGGAAATAATTTTAATGGAATTTTTGACTTTTCCACATTTTAAGATCTTAAAATTACGTGGTTTGTGTATTTTTCTGAGTGGGTTAAGGTGAGTTAAGACCTTTATGCATGCCCATTCTCATGCAAAAGTTTAGAGAAATTTTTTGGAGATTCAAGGACTTCTTCCCAAAATTTTCATCTATTTCTTTGTGGGTATTAAAGGAACTTCGAAATCAGCCCGTCCCCAGTTATGTAGGGTTTAGAATGGGTGATTTCTTTCACACCCATGCCCAATTTTCAATGTAATCATGAAACCTCCAATTCAAATTCTATGGGGTTTTATCCAAATGCATGAAAATGTGATTTCTCTTTATGGGTTTGATTTAATTGAGTTTCAAATACTGAATTATGAATGATGGGAAGGTTTTATATTATTTTCTTTAAAATCATATTTTAATCTTTTAAATCGAAAATGCCCATTTGATGAATGTTCATGAAAGTTATGATTTACGATGAATATGCAATATTTTTGAATTTATTGATGATGGAAAAGCATGAATTCAAGTTACCCATGTTTATGAGCATTTTTTGAAAGAATTGAATATGATGAAGTATTGGGCAATTCTCACATTTAGAAGAATGATTTATGACTTATGAAGAAAATTACATGATTTATTTATTTATGATGTTGGCCAATGACAAGGGCTTATGATTCATGGATAAACATGTTTTAAAGGGGATCAATAATAATAAATGTTATATTTTAGGCAATGAATCTTAATGCATGATGTTATTGATTTACGTATGTGCCTATATGCATATTTTTTGGAGTCTTGTCTACCACCGAGCAGCCAGTAGTTCAAAGGACTATGCCGGTGTCTCATA
Source organism: Datura stramonium (assembly GCA_018107945.1). Taxonomy (NCBI): domain Eukaryota; kingdom Viridiplantae; phylum Streptophyta; class Magnoliopsida; order Solanales; family Solanaceae; genus Datura; species Datura stramonium. The sequence continues at coordinate 133,731 of JACEIK010002636.1, forward strand.
ACCATGTGCCACCGTGGGTTTCTAATGATATATTGTATTGATAATGATCCCCTAAAATGTGATATCACACCTAATGCATGACCCTCACCTGGCAAGCCAGGGTCAGCTATGCCCACTTGAGTGAGATAGTTGGGGCATCATGAAAGGCTCTACCATGGTGGTGTTGGTTATGACGAGTCCTCCCATTGTTCTGCATGTATTATGCATTGTTATATTTATGTTATTGGCTCAAGTTATGTTTTGACAAAGTTTACTTATGATTATGATATTGAACACTTTATGAATGATTTGAAAGCCTTGAGCCTTATGTTTCCCTACTAAGTCTTATATATGCATGATGTCTTTCTCCTACATTACTTATGAGTTTTGTTTTACTTTAAAATGCCCGTTTTACTTCCCTTGCATACTCGGTACAATTCACGTACTGGCCGCATACCTTCTATGTTGTATCATTTCATGATACAGGGTCCGGATCTCAGGTGCATCCTCCTCCTTAGTCCATCTCAGCTTATAGGTCAGTCCTCATGTTCCAAAGGCTGTTTGACAGACTTTTATGTTATCTTATGTTTCAATGTCGTTTGGGTTAGTTTGGGATGTTGTCCCATCGACCTATCGTATGTAGTAGAGGCTTTCAGGCGATGTGTAGTATTCAGTTCATGTGTTCTCTTAGTATTTCTGGTGTTATGCTATGTTTACGTTCCCTCTATGTTTTTTTATAACATTTTTTTATGTTGCGTATTCCTCTTTGTTTAAATGAGATTAGATGTATTCATGGGCCATGAGTTGACTTCGGGTCTCTCGGGGTCCCTTTTTCCATGTCTACAATCCGTGTGTACGATTGGTTTATGAAAAACTTGGTATCAGAGCCATAGGTTTGAAGTGTCCTAGGGTATCTGATATCCGTGTTAAGTAGAGTCTTTTTCATTGGTGTGAAGCGTGCCACACTTATGACGAAGAGGCTAAAAAACGTTTTGGAAATGTCCCCTTCTCTCATCGTCTATGTCATGTGATGAAAAGAGTTTCCGTCTTTCTAATTCGTGCGATTCACGATTGTAGAATTATGGCTCCTACAAGAATGAATGGATGGAGGAATGGAAATGATGAAGACCATGGAGATTGAAATGACCATGGGCATCAGCAAGCCCCACCTGTTCGGGAGGCCTAGGCACCAGAGTCAGCTACCCACGTTGCATTTTGGGCGGCTATTCAGATGTTGGCGCAGGCCTTGACCACTCAGGTCAACCAGCAAGCTGTTGCGCAGGTTCCATAGAATGGAAATTCAACGGCGGCTCGGATTAGAGACTTCTTGAGGATGAACCCTCCTGAATTCATGGGATGAAAGGCGGATGAGGATCCACACGAGTTCATTGAGGGGATCTTGAAGGTCACTCAGGTTATGGGGGTGACAAATGGGGAATTGGTTGACTTGGCCTCTTATCAGCTAAAAGAGGTCGCTCATATTTGGTACAAGCAACGGAAGGACAGCAAGGCTGCGGGAGCGGGCCCTATCAGGTGAGACGAGCTCCACATGGCCTTTCTTGATAGGTTATTCCCTCGGGAGATGTGGGAGTTGAAAGCAGCTAAGTTTGTGAACCTCAAGCAAGGAAAGATGACAGTGCTGGAGTATTCTCTTGAGTTCACTCGTTTGTCAAAGTACGCCCCAGAGTTAGTGATGGATCAAAGGGTGCAGGTGAGCCGATTCGTTCATGGTGTGGTTGGTTATTTATACAAGGATTGCAGGACTGCTATGCTCCATAAGGATATGGACTTTCCTCGCATAGTGTTGTACACCCAGAAGGTGGAGGCGGCTCATGTGAGGGAGAGGGAGGCAAAGAGGGCTCAGACGGACAGCCATGGGTTTTCACATCAGAGGTTCAGCGGTGCCTACCTCCCACAGTTTTAGCAGAAATCACTAGCCCCAGCACCATCATTAGCTAGTGTTCCATCCAGACCCAGGGGTGATTAGAGAAGCAGGGCTTCAGGATCGAGGGATCAGAGAGGCACTCTGTTAGAGTATACCTCTCCAGCCTGCGGGAAGTGCGGCAAGAGTCATGTCGGGGAGTGCTTTCTCGATTCAGATATTTGCTATGGGTGTGGTAGATCTGGGCACATGCATCGAGCGTGCCCATATGCTAGAAAGGGTGATGATAGGTGTCGTGCACAGACCACCAGGACAACAACAGCTCCAGCCCATTCCGCTCCGTTTGGAGCATCGACTAGTGGAGGTGGCGAAAAATGCCAAAACAATTTCTATGCCCTTTCCTCGCACCTGCTGTCTGCCTGTCTCGGCGCCCGCGCGCATGGGCGCTTTTCTAGTCGACAGTGCTGTCTTCAAACGAGCATAACTTTTTACTCCGAACTCCGATTTACGAACGGTATTTTTAACTGTAAACTAGACTAAAATATATTTCCTTTGATAGGTTATAGGACCTATGAATCATTATATATTTGGATATATATCCATTTTAATTTGTCCCTTACTTACAAACTTCACATACTCTTCGCTTTTCCCTTTGCACATGTTTCCCTCCTTACCTAAGGAAAATATACGACCCATAATTCCCTTAATATGACATATAACCATCAAATAATCATCAAAAAAAAATTCTGGGGTGTAACATCCTCCCCCCTCTTTAAATCATTCGTCCTCAAATGAGGGTTATACCTCGGTAAACGTAACTTTAGCCATAACATCTTTAAATTTTCCTTGCCTTGTGTCATAAACATACATTCTATTTTTCGTAAGAACATCCTCTTTCTATTGCCGCTTCTTATCAAACCGTATTTACTCAACTCCATCTATTTGTCTGACGTATGATAGACATGCTTTAGTACAATAAAATCGTTAATTTTTATAACCCAAAGCAAATTAATAAACTACCATGGGAGTTATGATTTACTCCAATACCGCCTTTCCATTCATACCATTAGGAAATAATACAGAAAAAAAAGTGAAAATCACAACTTAAGTACTTAACATATAGAATCAGTGTCAAACCTGCAGTTGCTCTTTTACCTTTGCTTTTACCACAGCCTGTCACTGCCTATCTTTGATACGGGGGCTAAAAGAAATTGTAGTCTAATCTAGGGGCAAAGTAGAGACTGAATCTTAAGGAGAAACTAAATGTTTGGCTGGCCGGGGTCTCCAAGCACTACGAGGGTCCTTAAATTGTCTTATCGACCTGGTTTCCATATTCTGTTCCACTACCTTGTCATTATATGGGAGACGGTGAATAAGTTCATTCTTCTTTTTAGCAAATACTAGCATCAAAGTAGTAGATAATTTTGTTAGGGTAGACATTCCCAAACACTTTCGGACAAAATGGGGTCCCAAACCTAATACAATCGATATACTCTATCCCTCATATTCCGCACCCTATCTGAAACATATTGGGCCAAAGGATTAAAATCGAGACTATATTCGCGAATACTCATGCCCCTGCTCTTGGTACAAAACCTTATTAGCTCGAACCCGTTGAAGTTCCCGTGGTAAGTACTGATTCGTGAAGGCTAGGGGATTTAGGCTCAAAACCTTTGGGCACTACAACTCTCAAAAGTTCCCTTGGACCCTACCATTAATTTTAACTATTTATTTTTAAACGTCACTACTCGGGCTAACATTTGAAATTCTTTCTCAAAATCTCATCCCTTTGATATACCTGAAGGTACAATAGGTGCTGAAGGATCAATAACTCTACATTCTCTTAGCTCTATCGAATCTGAAACAATAGGAGGGGCTGAATCCCTTCCCACAGTAATTTCGACTGGAACTTGGAGAAACTATGGTACGAGGAATAGTAAACTCGCTTCGAGCCTCTAACTATTTCTCGGATCTACAAGAGAGCGACTGGGACACTTTCAAGCATCAATGTCAATAAAGCTCATATCAATCTTTCTTACTCCAGTTGAATTCTAAAACATAAGCACGATTTATACTTCAAACAACCCTTACATCATTTCTCTATAGCATGATCTATTAAGGAACAAAGAGAAACAACCCCTAAATTCCCTGTAGCCTCCTGATTATAAGTATGATGCATAACATACCTATAAGAAAGACTCTACTACACATGGATTGTGGACTCCCTAGGATACGACTTCGCTCTGATACAAAGTCTGTCATGCCCCATAACTAGGGGGAGGGCGCGACTGGCTCCCCATACCAGACTAACTGTGAAGCCGGCTATATGACATCTGTAACAGTAATACTTAGGCTGTCCAGGCCACCTATCACAATCAACTGGAGCACAAACTAGATAATGTCTCAACAATACAGGGTAAATAACTGAAATGCAAACAAGGCTATGAGTATGCCAAACTAGACAACAAAAAGCCGACAAGGCCACAAACTGAATACCATTGTACATACTAAGCTCACAAAGCCTCTAGAGAGTAAACTAACTCATGGTCGGGATAGGGCTCCGACCTACCCATAACTACATTTAAAAACTCTAACTAAAACAAAACCAGTCTTAGCTCCATAAAGAAAGGAGCATACCAACACATCCGCTAATCTCATGAACTGCTACTGCAACTGGCAATACCGACCTCTACCTGCACCTGCAGCACGAAAGTAGGTCTCCAGGCGAAGGGACGTCAGTACAAATGAAATGTAGTGGTATGTAAGGAAGAAAACTGTAAACATGTAGATAGCAATGATATTTAAGCCATAAATAAGGAATAATAAAACCTTGGAATCCTGGAAACTGAAACCTGGCAATAAGTCAATACTGAAGTGCAAATGCAACCAAGTAATGCACAAGAAAAACTATAACTATAATGCCGACAACCAACCAACCATATATCCATATATAAAATTCGTCCAGCCGGTGTACCATTCCAAGGAAAAATAAAAGTATCTTCAGTTGATGTATCACACCGGGGTAAAATAAAAATATCTCCAACCGATGTACCACACCGGGGTAAAATAAAAATATCTCCAATCGATGTACCACACCGGGGTAAAATAAAAATATCTCCAGCCGCTGTACAACACCGGGGTAAAATAAAAATATCTTCAGCCGATGTACCACATCTGGGTAACATAAAAATATCTCCAGCCGATGTACCACATCGGGGTAAAATAAAAATATATCCAACCAATGTACCACACCGGGGTAAAATAAAAATAATTCTCAATCATAATCATAAGTAGGGTGAATATGGATTATATTGAGTCAATTTAACACGTATGGCATATAAATGACAAACGTTAAATCTGTGGCCGGAATAGGCCTCCTTCGTAACCGATAAATGCAAGTGAGCACCAATATCATGTAAAGATAGAAAATATGTATATATATCACGTAAAGTTTTCAAATTATACATAAACTTGTCGACTCAGTTACTTGAAGGAACTTCAAGAGGTTTAGACAACATAAGAACTTTTGTAGGCTTACAAACAATGTCCTACAAATAATCCTACCAATTGTACATATTACTTCGATAGAAACACATAGAGCTCATTTCTACACAATTCTTTAACATTTGGGAACTGCAAATATATACTGCCTACCATGTTGTTGCTTTACCTGTATCGACAACTATACATTGGAATTTCATTGGCAAATTTATCATGTAGATAAGCACATATAGTTCTTAATTCATTTGACTTATTTGCATGAAAAAATGGAAATTATAACTAGGAACTTGGAGTTATTTGTCATATACATAGAGCTGAGAACTGAACTACATACCTACAATGTGTGAGACTTCTATATAATGTATAACTCATATTTAGTTAACTGGGTGACCTCCAGGTGACTTCCTAGTATTCAAAGTTCTGAGCTTCACTGATTATTATCATAGCCTGCACTTATACTTACTTAGACATTAGGAACATTGGTACATGAGAGAATCTCTCCTCTGAATTTAGGAAATTCAATTGATAACTCAACAAGAGCTAAACAGAAAGATGCATGACTTGAATATAACTGAAAGAATTCAACTTTATGTTATAACATGCAAATCATATACATTAAGACTTCTTACCGGAAAGACATATAAAGACTTGAGTTCTTAGACTTGTATACAACATCAGATGCTTGATCGAGACATTAGCATAATTCTCGAAATATGATCTCTCAAAAACTTCTTAGATCACCTAGCACATTTCAACATAAATTAGGGACGTAAAGACATAACTTAAGGATCTGATACTTGGATCTCTATAACTTGGGAACTCATGAGTAACTCTATAAGTGATGCCTTATAAGTAAATAAAGATATATATTCGTAATTCGGGTGATGCTGGATTGACTTACAGAACTTTGCAAATATCTGAGGAGCTTAAGAAAGCTTACATAATCATAAGTGACTTAGAAGAGCCTAGGATTACCCTTTTAAGACATGGTAGAAAATTTCAACACTTAGAATAGATAACTTAATATAATCGTTTAGGGGTATAGATGAGATCTTCTCAACTTAAGTTACTATTTTGCAGCCATTCAACTCTAATTATTTCGTAGAAGGTTAACACTGTTATTCATCAACATAACACATACTGAACATAAACAGCTTAATTTATAACTCTTTTGCTAAACGTCTTTAGAACAGGGTTAATCTTCCTAGTTGTTTCCTACCTCATTCAAAATCGTAACCCGTATCGTCTAATTTAACAATATTTAGCTCTACTTTCCTTATTCATCTTAACTTCTTTGCCAAAAATTATTCACTCTACACTCGAGTCTTTACCCTCGTGGTCACTATTCCATCAATTCTTATACACACTTACCTCTTTGCCTAATTGACAACTTAGCCACGCTTTCCCCGTTAACATGTATCGATTTAGCTTATTCTCTACGTACCGCTTGCATAGCTTTATAGAGGAAAAACATAAAATATACTTTTTATCTTAAGAACTTTAAAACATAAACATATAGGAGGGATTAACAATATTATTAAAACGCCATTTCAATAATCTCGTCTTAGCGTCATCTTCTTAGCTTAAGTTCAATTACATGTCGTCGTCTTAGCATTTCCTACCAATTTCACTAAGTGACAAGATCTTAACATATATTAAATATCACATATACAATATACTGCAAAGGACCAGCTCACGGTGCCCACGCTAAGGGGACTTCAGACTCGATATGGAACTACGGCAACAATCGTATAAAAATTACACCATTCACTTCACATTTGTTCGCTTCAACCATTATTAACGATTCAAGCTTTATGCTAAGTATTTCCAACCCTTTGGAAAGGATCATACATGCCTCAATATGATTTTAAAAAAATAGGAATATTGATCCTTTCAATAACTTAGTTTCGTGCTTGAAATACAAGGAAAGGGACGCCTTTACATACCTCACTTCGTCGAGTAATTTTAGCCAATTTCTTCCGCTTGTTAGAAAATCCGACACCTTCAAATTCCTTCATTACACTACATGGAATGAGTACTGTTTATGCAAAGTTCCCAGTTACAATTCATGTCCCAAAACGTACAACCAAACAACCACATCATAATATAATTTTCAGCAATCCTACATACCTTAGGCGTCTTAAACTTGAGGCAATTGAAGAGAGTTTCGCTTACGTGCTTTTGGTGTTTAACCTCCCCAAAGGTGTGGTGTATTCCTTCCATCTTTTGGATAAATTCCAGAATCTTTACAGCTGTAACAACCACCCAAAATGGGCAGAAATCTCAGTCAAATATCACATAAAACACATATTGACTTTATGTCATTTCCTTACTTTAGCTCGCGAATTTGAGCGGATAAACCAAGTAGGAACACTTACCTTCCACTTGTGTATAACCCCTGCCCATATGGGGTTCCTCTTCAGCTAAATTCTGTTCCAAAAATGTAGCAACCATGCTGCGAAACCGCAATAACAACACACACCCAAGCAACACATAAGCTCCAACTTCACTTCGAACATAACTTTTTAATTCATGATAATTTAAAGAGTAAAAACACCACCTCCTTTTGTACTCTAATCTCAACAATATGGAGGTAGAACTTCAACTACCTACTGCCCAAAAATGCAGCATCTTGGCAGCCAAAAATGCAGCAACTCGACAATTAGAAGCTCACGACATAGGAAACTCTTTCCAAGCTTGTACTGTAAGGAAATTTGACCTATCCATACATTCTTTTACCTGGAATCTGTTTTCAATATTGGATAGAGCTCTTAAATCTGTGAATTTTGAAAAAAAATGAGGTTAAACGGAGTAGAAATGAGCTTTTTAGCTCAAAATTACTTCATATAGGTAGGCTGGACGGTGCCCACGTGCGGCGCCCGTGCGACATGCCCTCGCGCGCGCGCGTGTCTGCTTCCTGCCTGTCTCGGCGCCCGCGCGCATGGGTGCTTTTCCAGCCAATAGTGCTTTCTTCAAACGAGAATAACTTTTTACTCCGAACTTCGATTAATGAGCGGTTTTTTTCACTGTAAACTAGACTAAAATATATTTCATTTGATAGTATGTAGGACCTCTGAATCATTATATATTTGGAGATATATCCATTTAAAGTTGACCCTTATTTACAAACTTCACATACTCTTCGCTTTTCCCTTTGCACATGTTTCCCTCCTCACATAGAGACAATATACGACCCATAATTCCCTTCATATGACATATAACCATAAAATAATCATCAAAAAAAATTCCTGGGTGTTACACGGAAGGTCAGGAGGAACAAACAATCCAGACTCTCGAGGACATGTTAAGGGCATGTGATATGGATTTTAAAGGTAGTTGGGATGATCATTTGCCCTTGATTGAGTTTTCTTATAATAAAAGTTATCACTCAACTATCCAAATGGCATCATTCGAGCCTCTTTATGGGCGAAGGTGTAGATCTCCCATTAGATGGTTTGAGGTTGGCAAGGCAGCAATGATAGGACTAGATTCGGTTCACGAGGTGATGGTGAAGGTGACCGGTTAAAAACTGCTCAGAGTCATCAGAAATCATATGCCGATGTGAGGATAAACGATCTTGAGTTTAATGTGGATGACTGGGAATTTCTAAAGGTATCTCCCATGAAGGGAGTCGTCTGGTTTTGAAAGAGAGGGAAACACAGTCCCCGCTATTTTGGCCCCTACCGAGTTGTGAGGAGAGTTGGTAAGGTGTCGTATGAATTTGACTTTCCCTCAGAGTTATCTTCAGTTCATCCGGTGTTTCATGTGTCTCTTTTGAAAAAGTGTTTGGGTGATCCAGGCTTGGTAGTCCCGGTAGACAGCATTGGAGCAAAAGACAGCCTCAATTATGAAGAGATTCCCATTGAAATCTTTGATCGTCAAGTTCGGAAGTTGAGAAACAAATAAGTAGCTCCGGTTAAAGTTTTATGGAGAAATCAGCATGTTGAGTGAGCTATGTGGGAAGCCGAAGCGGATACGATGGCTGGATATCCACATTTTTTCTCTACCGGCTAGGTTCCAACTTGAGGTATCAGTTTTGGCTTATGACTCTATATAGTTTTCATATTCAGTTCATGCATGCAAGTTTCTTTTATATGTATAAATGTGTATGTGAAGTATGAGATCAGTTTAGCTATATGGTTTTATTCGGAGGTAGTCATTCCTTGAAAATTTCGGTTAAAATGATCTGTATGTGGCTGTAAATTGTATGTTTCTATTTGCTGCTTGTTTCCTACATTGGAGGACGAATGTTTCCAAGAGGGAGATATTGTAATACCTCGGAAAGGCCTATGAATAGACCCGGGAGTTGAATTTAAAAAGTGTAGAAAAAAAGATAAAACATCACAAAACGGACGAGTCAACAACTCGTGGGTGGATACCACGAGTAGTCAAAAGCATTCATGGAATGGGGGTTCAGGGAAGCAGTGGTGACAACGGATGGTGTAACGACTTGCTGTCAGGAACAACGAGTCGTTCTTACCAATCGTTGGGAGAACTTAGCTCAGGCTGAGTGGGAAACAACAGGGCATCCCACAATTCGTGGTAAGGAGCAACAACCAGTTGTTTCTAGTCGTTGTCTTAAGATTGAGAATCTCACTGCCTAATACGGATGGAGACCACGACTCGTTGGATGCCACCATGATTCGTGGTGAGGCTCGTGGAAAGGAAAGCCGAGTTTGGTCAAGGAGTTGACGATGGTCGATCCAATGACTCGTCGTTGGAAGTAACGACTTGTCTTGTTGAGTCTTTTAAAGGATTTGAGATATCATATGTGGGAGTGGACCCAACGACTCGATACCACGAGTCGTGGTATGTTGCAACCACCCGTTGGGTCGGTCGTTGGTACGTTCGGAGAAGTTTTTAGGGAAATAATTTTAAGGGCATTTTTGACTTTTCCACGTTATAAAACCCTAAAAATACATCGTTTGTGTATTTTTTTGAGAGGGATAAGGTGAGTTATGTCCTTTATTCATGCCCATTCTCATGCAAAAGCTTAGAGAGATTTCTGGGAGATTCAAGGTCTTCTTCCCCAAATTTCAAACTATATCTTTGTGGGCATTAAAGGAACTTCAAAATCAGCCCATCCCCAGGTATGTAAGGTTTAGAATGGGTGATTTCTTTCACACCCATGCCCAATTTTCAATGTTATCATTAATCCTCCTATTCAAATTCTATGGGGTTTTACCTATATGCATGAAAATGTGATTTCTCTTTATGGGTTTGATTTAATTGAGTTTTAATTACTGAATTATGAATGATGGACAAGTTTCATATTCTTTTATTTAAAATCATATTTTAATCTTTTTAATCAAAAATGCCCATTTGATGAAGGTTTATGAAAGTTATGATTTACGATGAATATGCAATATTTTTGAATTTATTGATGAAGGAAAAACATGAATTCAAGTTACCCATGTTTATGAGAATATTTTGAAAGAATTGAATATGATTAAGTATTGGGAAATTCCCACATTTGAAGAATGATTTATGACTTATGAAGCAAATTACATGATTTATTTACTTACGATGGTTTCTAATGAGAAGGGCCTATGATTCTTTGATAAGCATGTTTTAAAGGGGATTAATGATGATAAATGTTATATTTTAGCCAATGAATTTGAATACATGATGTTATTGATTTACGTATGAGCCTATATACATGTTTTTGGGAGCCGTGTCTAGCACCGAGCAGCCCGATGTTCAAATGACTACGCCGGTGTCTCATAACCACATTCCACCATGGCTTTCTAATAATATATTGTATAGATAATGATCCACTCAAATGTGATATCACGCCTAATGCACGACCCTCGCGTAGCAAGCCAGGGTCAGCTCTTCCCACTTTAGTGAGATAGTTGGGGCATCATGAAAGGCTCTACCATGATGGTGTCAGTTATGACAAGTCCTCCCATTATTCCGCATGTATTATGCACTATTATATTTATGTTATTGGCTCAAGTTATATTTTAACAAAGTTTACTTACGATTATGATATTGAACTCTTTATGAATGATTTGAAAGCCTTGAGACTGATGTTTTTTTACAAAGCCTATGATATATGTATGATGTCCTTCTCCTACATTACTTATGAGTTTTGTTTTACTTTTAAATGTCTGTTTTACTTACCTTGCATATTCGGTACATTCCACGTACAGACCGCATACTTTCTATGCTGTATCATTTCATGATACAGGGTCCAGATCTCAGGTGCATCCTCCTCCTTAGTCCATCTAAGCTTACGTTCCTAGCTTATTGGTGAGTCCTCATGTTTCGAGGGCTGTTTGATAGAATTTTGTGTTATCTTATGTTTCAGTGTCATTCGGGTTAGTTGGGGATGTTGTCCCATAAACCCATCATATGTAGTAGAGGCTTTCAAGAAATGTGTAGTATTCAGTTCATGTGTACGCTTAGTATTTCTGGTGTTATTCTATTTTTAAGTTCCCGCTATGTTGTATGTTTTGTATTCCTCTTTGTTTAAATGAGATTAGATGTATGCATGTTCCATGGGTTAACTTGGGGTCTATCGGGGTCCCTATTCTCGTGCCTATGATCCGGGCGTACGTTCGGGTCGTGAAAAACTTGGTATTAGAGTCATAGGTTTGAAATATCCTAGGATGTCTTAAAGCCGCGTCATGTAGAGTCTTTTTCATGGGTGTGAAGCGTGCCACACTTATGACAAAGAGGCTACTAGATGTTTAGGAAATGTCCCCTTCTCTCATGTTTTATGTGGTGTGATGAAAAGCCTTTCCATCCTTCAAATTCGTGCGATTCATGATTGCAGAATTGTGGGTCTTTGAAGAATGAATCGATGGAGGAATGGAAATAATGAAGCCCACGGAGATGGAAATTACCATGGGCATCAACAAGTCCCACCTATTCAGGAGCCCTACGCACCAGAGCCAGCTACCCACGCTGAGTTTTGGGTGGCTATTCAGATGTTGGTGCAGGCTTTGACCACTCAGGTCAACTAGCAGGCTGTTGTGCAGGTTCCATAGAATGGCAATGCAGCGACGGCTCGGATTAGAGACTTCTTGAGGATGAACCCTCCTGAAATCACGGGATGAAAGGTGGATGAGGATCAACACGAGTTCATTGAAGGGATCTGGAAGGTCACTCAGGTTATGGGGGTGAAAAATGGGGAATGTGTTGACTTTTCCTCTTATCAGCTAAAAGAGGTCGCTCATATTTGGTATAAGAAATGGAAGGATAACAGGGCAGTGGGATCGGGCCCTATCAGCTGGGATGAGTTCCACATGGCCTTTCTTGACAGGTTCTTCCCTCGGGAGAAGTGGGAGTTGAAAGCAGATGAGTTTGTGAACCTCAAGCAAGGAAAGATGACAGTGTTGGAGTATTCTCTTGAGTTCACTCGTTTGTCAAAGTACTCCCAGAGTTAGTGATGGATCGGAGGGCGCGGGTAAGCCGATTCGTTCATGGTGTGGCTGGTTATTTAGATAAGGATTGCAAGACTGCTATGCTCCACCAGGATATAGACTTTCCTCGCATCGTGTTGTACGGCAGGAAAATGGAGGCGGCTTATGCAAGGGATAGGGAGGAAAAGATGGCTCGGATGGACAACCATGGCTTTTTACATCAGCGGTCCAGCGATGACTACCACCCACAGTTTCAGCAGAAATCACTAGCCCCAGCACCATCATCAGCTAGTGTTCCATCCAGACCCAGGGGTAATCAGAGGAGCAGGGCTTCAGGATCAAGGGATCAGAGAGGCACTCAGTTAGAGTATACCTCTCCAGCCTGCGGGAAGTGCGGAAAGAGTCATGCCAGGGAATGCTTGCTCGGTTCAGATGTTTGATATGGTGTGGTAGATCTGGGAACATGCGCCAAGCGTGACCATATGCTAGACAGGGTGATGATAAGGGTCTTTCATAGACCACCAGGACAACAGCAACTCAATCTCATTCCGCTTCGCAGGGACCATCGACTAGTGGAGGTGGTGGACAACGCCAAAACCGATTCTATGCCCTTGCCTCGCGCTAGGAGCAAGAGTGTTCGCCAGAAATGGTCCCTTGTATGTTGCATGTCTTTCATATTGAGGTTTATGCCTTGCTAGATCTGGGATCTACCTTGTCTTTCATGACTCCTTACATTGCTAGTAGCCTTTGAGTTAGTCCCGAGACCTTGTCAGAATTGTTTTCAGTTTTGACCCCTCTTGGTGATTCGGTCATAGCTAGACGAGTCTATAGAGAATGCTCGATCACTGTGTTGCATATAATTACCTCCGTAGACCTTGTATTGCTTGCCATGACTGACTTTGGCATTGTTCTTGGCATGAATTGGTTGTTTGCATGTTATGCTTTAATAAATTGTAGGACCCGTACAGTGGAATTTCATTTTTCGAGTGAGTCCGTGTTGGAGTGGAAGGGTAGTTCAGCGGTACCAGTAGGTCGATTTATTTCCTACCTTAAGTACAGGAAGATGATTTAGAAAGGTTGCATCTACTACCTAGTTAGGATTAAGGATGTGGAGTCTGAGACCCCGACTATTCAGTCAGTTCCGGTGGTTTGCGAATATCCGGAGGTGTTTCTCGATGATTTTCCAAGTGTCCCTCAAGAGAGGGAGATTGATTTCGGTATTGATCTATTACCAAATACACAGCCTATCTCCATTTCTCCCTACAGGATGGCTCAAGCTGAGCTAAAGGAATTGAAGGATCAGCTAAAGGATCTGTTGGATAAGGGCTTCATTAGACTGAGCCAATCTCCATGGGGTGCACCAGTTCTATTTGTTTGACAGAAGGATGGTTCCCTTCGCATGTGTATTGACTATTGGCAGTTGAACAAGGTTACCGTCAAGAACACGTACCCCTTACCTAGGATCAATGATTTGTTTCACCAGCTTCAGGGTGCTAAGTACTTCTCCAAGATTGATCTCAAAAGGTCCGGGTATCACCAGCTCAGGGTTCCGGAGAGTGACATCCCAAAGACCGCTTTCAGGATTCGGTACGGTCACTACGAATTTGTTGTGATGTCTTTCAGACTAACCAATTCCCCTATAACTTTTATGGATCTAATGAACAGGGCATTTAAGGCATATTTGGACATTTTGGTGATTGTGTTCATTGATGACATCTTGATATACTTATGGAGAAAGGAGGAGCATACTGCTCACCTGAGGGTAGCACTTCTGACCCTCAAGGATCGTCAGCTATATGAAAAGTTTAGTAAGTGTGAATTTTGGCTAAACTCGGTGGCATATCTAGGTCATGTGGTATCAAGCAAAGGCATAAGGGTAGACTCCCAGAAAATTTAGGCGGGAAGAATTGGCCTAGACCGGTGAATCCTTTAGAAATTCGATGTTTCTTAGGTCTAGATAGTTACTACCAGATGTTTCATTGAGGGTTTCTCATCTATTGTGGCACCTTTGACTAAGTTGAGTCAAAAAAGGTGAAGTTCCAATGATCGGAAGCTTGTGAGAAAAGCTTCCAAGAGTTGAAGACCCGACTCACTTCAACACCTGTGTTGACTTTTCTCGAGGGTACTAATGTCTTTGTAGTGTATTACAATTCTTATAGAGTCGTACTGGGGTGTGTGTTGATGCAGCGTGGGAAGGTAATAGCGTATGCCTCGAGACAGCTGAAAGTTCATGAAAAGAATTGCTCGACCCATGATCTCGAGTTAGTTGTGGTGGTGTTTGCATTGAAGATATGGCAGCATTACTTGTATGGGTTCCACATGGATGTATTTACGGATCACAAGAGCTTGCGATATGTGTTCACACAGAAGGATCTAAATCTTCAGCAAAGGAGGTGGTTGAAGTTGCTAAAGGACTACGACATGAGTGTCCTCTACCACCCGGGCAAGGAAAATGTGGTTGCAGATGCGCTTAGTAGGCTCTCAATGGAGAGTATGCCCCATGTGGATGATGGGAAGAACGAGTTGGTGAAAGATGTTCATGGACTTGCAAGACTGGGGGTTAGATTGATTGACTCGACCGATGGTAGTGGTGTTGTACATAACGGGTCAGAATCGTCCTTAGTGGTTGATGCCAAATCAAACAAAGATAAGGATCCAATTTTGAGGAAGCTGAAGGAAGCAATGCGTGGTTAAAAGGTGGAGGTTTTCTCCCAAGGGGGAGATTGGGTGCTACGATACCAAGGTCGACTATGTGTTGTAGACGTTGATAATTTGAGAGTTCAGATATTTCGTGAGGCACATGGTACTAGATAATCTATCCATTCGAGATTCACAAAGATGTATCGCGACTTGCGAGAAATCTATTGGTGGGATGGGATGAAGAAAGATATTGCAGAGTTCGTAGAAAAATGTCCAAACTGCCAGCAAGTGAAGGTCGAACATCAAAGGTCGGGAGGCGTACTTCAAGATATTAGCATTCCTACTAGGAAGTGGGAAGAGATTAGTATGGATTTTATTACAGTCCTACCTCGTACTCGCCGACACTATGATTCCATTTGGGTGGAGGTAGACAGGTAAACTAACGCTGCAAACTTCCTACCTGTCAAAACCACGAATTCGGAAGATGATTATGCTAAGTTGTATATTCTGGAGTGAGTTCGACTTCATGGAGTGCCCTTGTCTATTATTTCAGACCGAGGTACTCAATTTACTTCTCAATTCTAGCATTCTTTTAAGAAGGGACTTGGGACCCAGATTAAGCTCAACACAGCATTCCACCCGCAAATGGATGGCCAGGCAGAACGAACAATCCATACTCTCGAGGACATGTTGAGGGCTTTTGTTATGGATTTTAAAGGTAGCTGGGATGATCATTTTCCCTTGATTGAGTTTTCTTATAATAACAATTATGACTCCAGTATCCAGATGGCACCATTCAAGTCTCTTTACGGGCGAAGGTGTAGATCTCCCATCAGATGGTTTGAGGTTGGCGAGGCAACTATGATAGGACCAGATTCGATTCACGAGGTGATGGTGAAAGTTCAGTTGATAAGGGGCTAGTTAAAAACCGCTCAGAGTCATCAGAAATGGTATGCCGATGTGAGGAGAAGGGATCTGGAGTTTAATGTGGATTACTGGGTATTTATAGAGGTATCTCCCATGAAGGGAGTCATGCGGTTTGGAAAGAGAGGGAAACTCAGTCCCCGCTATATTGGCCGCTACCGGGTTGTCATTAGAGTTTGTAAGGTGTCGTATGAGATGGACTTTCCCTCTGAGTTATCTTCAGTTCATTTGGTGTTTGATATGTCGCTTTTGAAAAAGTGTTTGGGTGATCTAGCCTTGGTAGTCCCAGTAGAAAACATTGGAGTAAAAGACAACCTCAATTATGAATAAATTTCCATTGAAATCTTGGATCGTAATGTTTGAAAGTTGAGAAACAAAGAACTAGCTTATGTTAAAGTTTTATGGAGAAATCAGCATGATGAGGGAGCTACGTGGGAAGACGAAGCAGATATGATGGCTGGATATCCACATTTGTTCTCTACCGACTCGATTCCGACTTGAGGTATCAGTTTTTCCTTATTACTCTATCTAGTTTTCATATTCAATTCATGCGTGCAAGTTTCTTTTATATGTATGAATGTGTATGTGAAGTATGAGATTAATTTAGCTATGTGGTTTTATTTGGAGGTAGTCATTTCGTGAAAATTTCGGTTAATATGATCAGTATATGGCTGTAAATTATATGTTTATGTTAGCTGCTTGTTTCCTACATTCGAGGACGAATGCTTCCAATGGGGAGATATTATAATACCCCATAAATACCTAACAATAGACCCAGGAGTTGAATTTGAAAAGTGCAGAAAACTAACAAAAACATCACAGAACGGACGACTCAACGACTCATGGGTGGATACCACGAGTCATCAAAAGCATTCGTGGAATGGGGGTTCAGGGAAGCAGTGGTGACAAAGGACGGTGTAACAAATCATTATTAGGAAAAATGAGTTATTAGGAGAATTGAGCTCGGGCTGAGGGGGGAACAATGGGGCATCTCACGATTTGTTGTAAGGAGCAACAACCTGTTGTTTCTAGTCGTTGTCTGAAGATTGAGAATCTCAATGCCTACTACGAATGGAGACCATGACTCGTTGGATGTCACCATGAGGGTGAAGCTCGTGGAAAGGAAAGTTAGGTTTGGTCAAGGAGTTGACGACGGTCAATCTAATGACTCGTCGTTGGAAATAATGACTGATCCTGATGAGTCGTTTGAAGGATCTGAGATATGATATGAGGCAGTGGACCCGACGAGTCAATACCATGAGTTGTGGTATGTTGCAACAACCCATTGGGTCGGTCGTTGGTACATACGAAGCAGTTTTTAGGGAAATAATTTTAAGGGCATTTTTGACTTTTCCACATTTTAAGACCCTAAAACTACGTCGTTTGTGTATTTTTCTGAGTGGGTTAAGGTGAGTTAAGTCCATTATGGATGCCCATTCTCATGCAAAATCTTAGAGAGATTTTTGGGAGATTAAAGGTCTTCTACCCCAAATTTCCATCTATTTCTTTGTGGGCATTCAAGGAACTTCGAAATCAGCCCATCCCCAGGTATGTAGGGTTTAGAATGAGGGATTTCCTTCACACCCATGTTGAATTTTTGATGTAATCATGAATCCTCCTATTCAAATTCTATGCGGTTTTACCCAAATGCATGAAAATGTGATTTCTCTTTATGGGTTTGATTTAATTGAGTTTTAATTACTAAATTATGAATGATGGGCAGATTTTATATTATTTTCTTTAAAATCATATTTTAACCTTTTAAATCGAAAATGCCCATTTAATGAATGTTCATGAAAGTTATGATTTATGATGAATATGCAATATTTTTGAATTTATTGATGACGGAAAAGAATGAATTCAAGTTACCCATGCTTATGAGTATATTTTGAAAGAATTGAATATGATGAAGTATTGGGCAATGCCCACACGTTGAAGAATGACTTATGTCTTATGAAGTAAGTTACATGATTTATTGATTTATGGTGTTGGCCAATGACAAGGGGCTATGGTTCTTGGCTAAATATGCTTTAAAGGGGATCAATGATGATAAATGTTATATTTTAGCCACTGAATCTTAATGCATGATGTTATTGATTTACATATGAGCCTATATGCATATTTTGGGAGCCGTGTCTAGCACTAAGAAGCCCTGTGTTCAAAGGACTACGCCGGTGTCTCATAACCACGTGCCACCTTGGGTTTATAATGATATATTATATTGATAATGATCCTCTAAAATGTGATATCACGCCTAATGCACGACCCTCGCCTAGCAAGACAGGGTCGGCTCTGCCCACTTCAGTGAGATAGTTGGGGCATCATGAAAGGCTCTACCATGATGGTGTCAGTTATGACGATTCCTCCCATTGTTTCGCATATCTTACGCATTGTTATATTGATGTTATTGGCTCAAGTTATGTTTTGACAAAGTTTAATTACGATATGATATTAAATGCTTTATGAATGATTTGAAAGCCTTGGGCCTTATATTTTCTTACAAAGTCTATGATATATGAATGATGTCCTTTTCCTACATTACTTATGAGTTTTGTTTTACATTTAAATGTCCATTTTACATACCTTTCATACTCGGTACAATCCATGTACTGACCGCATACATACTATTCTGTATCATTTCATGATACAGGGTCCAGATCTCAAGTGCATCCTCCTGCTTAGTCAATCTCAGCTTACATTCCCAGCTTATTGGTGAGTCCTCATGTTCCAAGGGCTCTTTGACAAACTTTTATGTTATGTTATGTTTCAGTGTCGTTCGGGTTAGTTGGGGATGTTGTCCCATCAATCCATCGTATGTAGTATAGGCTTTCAGGCAATGTGTAGTATTCAGTTCATGTGTACGCTTAGTATTTCTAGTGTTACTCTATGTTTATGTTCCTTCTATGTTTTATGTTGCGTATTCTTCTTTGTTTAAGTGAGATTAGATATATGCATGTGCCATGGGTTGACTTGGGGTCTCTCGGGGTCCCTTGTCCCGTGTTTACGATCCGAGTGTATGTTCGGGTCGTGATAGTTAGCATCAAATCTCAATTTTTGAGTCCTCATATCTCGAGAAACCTCCCTTATCGAGTGTTTTCTTACATTTTTAGTTTCAGACTTAGAGAGTTAGTTGGTGTCTTGTCCCATCAACTCATTAGACATAGATTATAATCAGCTTTAGATTCGCGTTTGTATTCTGATGATATGTTATGTTTAGACTTCCAATATGTTATCATTATTGATCTTCCACTTTTTTGATTGAGTTAGATGTATGCTTATGCCATGGGTCGATTTGGGGTCTTTAGGGGCTCCTTGTCCCGTGTCTCGATTCGAGCCTATGTTGGGGTCTTGAAAAACCTGGTATCGGAATAGGTTTAAAGTTTCCCCGGGTGCCTGAAAGCTGCGTTAAGTAGAGTCTTTTTCATGGGTATGAAGCGCGCCATACTTATGACGAAGAGGCTATGAGATGTTCAGAAAATGTTCCCTTTTTTCATGATCTATGTCGTACCGTGAAATGTCTCTCTATCCTTCTAACCCATGCTATTCGAGATTTCTGAATCATGCTTCCCCACAGAGTCAATGGTAGGAGAAATGGAAATGGAAATGGCCACGAGGATGGCAATGGGGAAGGGCACCAACAGTCCCCACCAGCCCATGAGCACTAGGCACTGGAGACGGTTCCCACGCTAAATTCAGGGCAGCCATTTAGATGATAGCACAGGCCTTGACCACCTGGGTCAATTAGAAGGCGGTAATGCATGACCCTCAGAACGGGAATTCGGTGGAAGCAAGAGTCAGAGATTTCCTAAGGATGAACCGTCCAGAGTTTCTTGGGTCAAAGGTGGATGAGGATCCACATGATTTTATCGATGAGATTCTAAAGATAACCTAGGTCATGGGGTTCAATGGAGAGGAATGCGCTGACTTAGCCTCTTATCAGCTGAAAGGGGTTGCGCATATTTGGTTCATGCAGTGGAAGGATAGTAGGGCAGTTGGAGCAGGCCCTATCAGTTGGAAGGAGTTTCACTTTGCTTTTCTAGATTAGTTATTCCCTTGTGAGATGAGGGAGTTTAAAGCGGTCGAGTTCGTGAATCTAAAACAAGGAAAGATGATAGTGCAGGATATTCCTAGAGTTCACTCCTTTATCCAAGTACGCCCCAGAGTTAGTGGTTGACCAGAGAGATCGTGTGAGAAGGTTTTCTTATGGAGTGGAGGACTACCTTGACAAGGATTGCAGAACCGCCATGATCCATTAGGATATGGATTTTCCTCGGATAGTTTTGTATGTGAAGGAGATAGAGGCAGCACATCTGTGGGAGAGAGAGGCCAAGAGGGCTAGGACAGACAATTATAGGTTCTCTTATCTGAGACCAGGTGGTAGGAACTAATAGTAGTCCCACCAGCGATCTTCAGCCCCATCATCTTCAGCTATGAGTGTGCTATCCATACCTGGGCACAAGTAGAGGGGATGAGCATCAGGCTCTAGGGGTCAGAGAACTAGGCCCACAAATTCCAGTATTCCAGTTTGCGACTGGTGTGGTCGGAGACACATGGGCCAGTGTTTGGTGGGTACAGGTGCTTGCTTCGGGTGTGGAAAGCTCGAACATATGCTCAGAGATTGCCAAGAAGCTAGATAGGGCCATGATAGGGGTCGAGGCCCAACTTTCAGTTCAGTATCTCCACCAGCACGCCTATCTCAACACGGCGCATCTACTAGTTAGAGTGGAGGACAGCGCAAGAACAGATTCTATGCCTTAACATCTCGTCAGGAGCAGGAGGTCTCCCCGAAAGTAGTCACGGGTATATTACGAGTTTTCCACCTTGATGTTTATACTTTGTTAGATCCAAGGGCTAGTTTGTCTTTTGTGACGCCCTATGTTGCTTGTAGTTTCATAGTCAGTCCCAAAATCTTGTCAGAATCCCTCTCAGTCTCTACTCTAGTCGGTGATTCAGTTATAGCTAGACGGGTGTATAGAGATTTCCCAGTCATTGTTCTTAAGATTATCACCTCTTCAGATTTAGTAGAGTTATCCATGACCAATTTTGATTTTATCCTCAACATGGATTGGCTATTTGGATGTTGTGCCTCAATTAATTATAGAACTCGTATGGTAGAGTTTCGATTCCCAGGTGAGCTAGTCTTAGAACTGAAGGGTAGTTCAGTTGTGCTTGTAGGTCATTTCATCTCCTACCTCAAGGCAAGAAAAATGATCTCTAAGGATTGCGTGTACCATCTCGTTAGGATTAAGGATTCTACGTCTGAGATCTCAACTATCCTATTAGTTTCAGTAATATGTGAATATCCAGAAGTCTTCCCAAATGATCTACCGGGAATCCCTCCCGAGGGGGAGATTGATTTTGGTATTGATCTTCTTCCCGATACGCAGCCTATATCTATTCCTCCTTACAGAATGGACCCAACAGAGTTAAAATAGTTGAAGAACCTTCTAGAAAAAGGGTTGATTAGACCGAGCAAATCCCCATGGGGTACACCGGTTCTATTTATTCGCAAGAAAGATGGTCCTCTTCGTATGTGTATTGATTATCAACAATTGAACAAGGTCACCCTAAGAACAGGTATCCTCTCCCCAGAATTGATGATTTCTTTTACCATCTTTATGGTGCTAAGTTCTTTTTGATGATAGATCTCAAATCCGGATGCCATCTGCTTAGGGTTCGGGAGAGTGATATCCCAAAGATAGCTTTCAAAACACGGTTTGGTCATTACGAGTTTGTAGTTACGTCTTTTGGACTAATGAATGCTCATTCAACTTTTATGTATTTTATTAACTAGGTGTTCAATCCATACTTGGACATGTTTGTGATCATGTTTATCGATAACATCCTGATATACTCTCGGAGCAAGGAGGAGCATGCCGCTACTTTGAGGGTGGTGCTACAGACTCTCAAGAATTGCAAATTATATGCTAATTCAGAAAGTGCGAGTTGTGGTATCAAGCGAGGGTATAAAGATGGACTCTCAGAAGATAGAAGCGGTGAAGAATTGGCCTAGACCGGTGAATCCTTAATATATCAGGACTTTCTTGGACTTAGCTAGGTAGTATAGGAGATTTGTTGAGGGTTTTTCATCTGTTGCAGCGCCATTGACCAAATTGACCCAAAATAAAGTGAAGTTCCAATAGTCAGAGGCTTGCGGGAGGAGCTTCCAAGAGTTGAAGACACGACTCACCTCACCACCTGGATTAACCCTACCTGAGGGTACTGATGGGTTTTTGGTGTACTATGATGCTTCTAAAATCGGCCTTGGTTGTGTATTGATGCAGCATGGTAAAGTGATAGAATATGCTTCCAGGCAGCTGAAGATTCATGAAAAGAATTACCCGACCCATGATCTCGAATTAGTGGCAGTAGTATTCACCTTGATGATCTGAAGACACTACTTGTACGGGGTCCATGTGGATGTGTTTATGGACCACAAGAGCCTGCAATATTTTTTTACTCAGAAGGACCTAAATCTTCACTAAAGGAGGTGGTTGGATCTACTCAAAGATTATGATATGAGTGTCTTTTACAATCCGGGTAAGGCCAACATCATAGCAGATGCACTTAGCATACTCTCTATGGAGAGTCAGTCACATGTAGATAAAGGAAGGAAGGAGCTGTTGAAGTATGTGCATCGACTTTCAAGTATGGGAGTTTGTTTGGTTGACTCGACTGATGGCGGCGTTATTGCTTAGAATGGATCAGAATTGTCCTTGGTGACTTATGAAAAAGCTAGACAGGGCAAGGACCCTATTTTAATTTTGTGGAGAAATCAGCATGTTGAGGGAGCTATATGGGAAGCCGAAGAAGATATGATGGCTAGATACTCACATTTATTCCCTATCGGCTTAGTTCCAGCTTAAGGTATCTGTTTTCCCTAAAACTCTATTCAGCTTTATGTTCAGTTCATGTGCCCTAGTTTCTTTCATGGCTATGAAGGTATGTATGATTCATGAATTCAGTTTAGAAATGTAGATCAGTTCAAAGGTAGTCAATCCATCAGCTTTTAACTTATATGATCAGTATTTGAGTATGATGATTGCATCTCTCTACTTTTCTGTATGATTTTCAACATTTGAGGATGAATGTTCCTAAGGGGGAGATATTATTATACCCCGAAGGCCCAAAGATAAGACCCAGAGTTGAAATGGAGAAAAATATGATTTTCTGCACCAGGTCACAGAATGAGTAATACTGTGACCGGTCAGGATGACCCCGAGTCGTTAAGTGACTTATGGTGAGGAGTATGACTTGATTTGGAAATTTCTAGTTCTGGGTCACCACGGACATGGCCATGAGTCATGGTCATCCCCACGACTTGTTGAGTTAGTCGTGGTTAGGAATGAGGTGAAGGTAGGAAGAATTGGGCAGTGCACTTAAATGGTGCGTTACCACGACTCATTGGATGCACGACGAGTCATGGTGTGCCCTGTGGTAAGCCCTAAGGTAAATATTAGTTGTGAAGGAAATGGAAGGTGACCACGAGTCTGGTCACCAGTGATGAACTTTAGGTCCCTCTTGAGGACCCTTTGAGGATATATGGCCAATGTACCTAACGACAGGAGATCATGACTCGTGCCCAGAGGTAATGACTCCTCCAGTCCCTCGTTGGGACTAGTAGTCAGTTTTTCTCTGTGAATTTAGTAAGGGCTTATCTGTAATTCCTATAATCCTATGGCCTAAACTATGTCATTTTAAGCTATGAATAATGAGTTTTAAGATGCGTAAGTTCATTCTAAGCTATTCCTATTCATGCATGCGAGCTTAGAGGGCTAGAGAGGTGATCAAGCTTAATTCCTTCCAAATTCTTCTCAATTCTTCCTTGGGAAATTAGAGAAGTTGTAGAATCAGATTCTCTCAGGTATTTAAGGCTATGAATGGGTGAATTTGTTCACACCCATGCCCACTCTCTTTTTAATTCATGAAAATCAATATGTTGATTCTATGGGGTTTTAACCCAATGCATGAATTAAGTTTGTACCATGGGTATGATCTAAGTATGTTATCATTATTGAATTATGATTCATGGGCAAATTATACAATATTTTCAATTATAAATCATGTTTTCAAGTTTTATAAATTATGATGCCCATCCATGAGAAGTTCATGAAAATTTAGATCTATGATATATGTTCAAGTATGATGAGATATTTATGAATAAAAGCATGCTTTCAAGTTACCCATGTCTATGATCATGTTTTCAAGTGAACTAAGTATTTTCAAGCATCTTTAAGTATTGGGCATGCCCATATGTTCAAGTTTGATTTATGATTTCATGTCAAAATTATCTTACCATATGGTTTTGGAGTCTAGACTCCCTCTTATGTTGAGCTTGTGGAATGGTCTGAGCCAAGGCTCCTCATGTATAAGTTCAGATATTATACGTACATGATTATTCAGCTTCGTCACTAGATGATGGCCAGCTTCGTCGAAAAACGATGGAGAGCATATGCATGTTTTTGGGAGTAGTGTCTAACACTGAGTAGGCTAATGGTCAGTCAACCCTATGCCTCAGAACTACACGCAAAGTAGGTATGATCATATTATTTTGGACCTCCTTTGTGAATTTTCCCCTGCCCCAAGGGGCTTTCAGCTTGATATTGATATCATGGTAGGTTTTTTAGCCCTGGCAAGGCTTTGGAGGGCTTTGCCCACTTGAGTGTGATAGTCGGGACCAAGCAGGTTTGACCCAAATTTCAGTTTTACATATGAATATCTGATTTCAGCTTTGGGTCATTTGATTCAGTTATGATGTTCAGTTATGTTCAGTTCATGATTTCAGAAAATAGCATGCAAGCCCTACTCTCATATTCTTATCTTGATTATGTTTTATATTATGCATGTTTTAATGATATTTTTACTTAAGTGGTTTTACTTACCATGCATACTCGGTACATTCCACGTACTGACTGCATATTCTATATTGTATCATTTTATGATACAGACACCGATCTTCAGACTCAGCCCCATTTCTAGCTAGCTTCCGGAGTTAGCATCCAGTCTTATTTGTTGAGTCCTCATCTCCCGAGGACCCTCCCTTATTAGGTGTTTTCTTACATTTTCAGTTTCAGACTTAGAGAGTTAGTTGGGGTCTTTTCCCATCAACTCATCAGACATAGAGTCTTTTCATACATAGATTGTAATCAGCTTCAAATTCGCATTTGTATTCTGATGAGACGTTATGTTTAGACTTCCGCTATGTTATCATTATTGATCTTCTGCTTTTGTTGTTTGAGTTAGATATATGTTCATGCCATGGGTTGACTTGGAGTCTCTCGAGGCTCCTTGTCCTGTGTCTCAATCCGGGCCCATGTTCGGGTCGTGACATTATGTTCAGTATTTTCAGTTTCAGTCTTACTGAGTTAGTTGGGTTATTGTCCCATCAACATGTTAGTATGTAGAGGCTTATCAGACATACAATGTTTCAGTTAAAAATTTCTGTTATGTATTCAGATATTCAATTTTATCAGCTTTCCAGACTTCCACTATTATNGTATATGTTAGACTTCTGCAGTATTATTATGTTGAGGTTAGATGTCATCTTCATGCCATGGGTCGACTTGGAGCCTCTCGTGGTTCCTACTCCCGTGTCTCAATCCGGGCCTATGTTTGGGTCATTAAAAACTTGTTATCAGAGAATTAGGTTTTGAAGTGTCCTAGGGTGTCTGAAAACCAGATTAAGTAGAGTCTTTTTCATGGGTATGAAGCGCGCCACACTTATGACGAAGAGACTACGAAACATTTAGGAAATGTTCCCTTCTTTCATGATCTATGTCTTCCGATGAAATGTTTCTCGATCCTTCTAACTCATGTTATATGCGTTTGTAGAATCATGCCTCCTTATCGAGTTAATGGAAGAAGGAACAGAAATTGAAATTGTCATGAGAATGGCAATGGGGATGGGCACCAGTAGGCACTACCAGCCCCCGAGAATCATGTGCCTGAGCAGGTGGCCCATGAAGAGTTTAGGGCGGCCATTCAGATGCTAGCTCAGGCTTTGACCGCCCAAGTCAACCAATAGGTGGTAGCGCATGTCCCTTAGAATGGGAATGCGGTAGCGACGAGAGTTAGAGAGTTTCTAAGGATGAAATCTCCGGAGTTTTTCGGATCAAAGGTGGAAGAGTATATACATGATTTTATTGATGAAGTTCTGAAGATCACCCTATTCATGGGGGTGACCTGGGAGGAGTGCGCATATTTAGCCTCATATCAGTTGAAAGGGGTTGTGCACATCTGGTTTAGGCAATGGAAGGATAGCAAGACAGTTGGGGCAAGCCCCATTGATTGGGATGAGTTCCATATCGCATTTCTGGATCGGTTCTTCCCTCATCAGATCAAGGAGATTATAGTAGCTGAGTTTGTGAACCTAAGGCAGGGTAATATGATGGTTTAGGAGTATGCTTTGGAGTTCACCCACTTCTCCAAGTATGCAGCTGAGATGATGGCAGACCAGAGGGCTCAAGCGAGTCGATTCGTGCATGGGATAACAGACTATTTGGTCAAAGATTGCCAGACTGCGATTCTTCATTAGGACATTGACTTTTCTCAGATAGTTTTATATGCCCAGCAAATAGAGGCGGTGCAGATGAGTGAGCAGGAAAGAGAGGCCAAGAGGGCCAAGACTGAAAGCTTTGGATTATCCCAGTAAAGACCTGGTGATGGGCACCGTCAACAGTTCCACCAGAGATCATCAGCCCCAGCGCCATCCGCTATGAGTGTGCCATCCAAATATAGGCCCGACTAGAGGGGATAAGCATCAAGATTGAGGTTAGGGGAGTAGAACTGCAGAGTCCAGCATCCTAGAGTGTGGCAGGTGTGGCCAAAGAAACATGGGCTAGTGTTTAGCCGGTTCAGGTGCTTGCTTTGGGTGTGGGATGCCCGTACATATGCTTAGAGAATGTCCAGTAGCCAGACAGAGCACTGATAGGGGCCGAGGCCTAGCCATTAGTTCAGCAACAACACTAGCACGCTCAGTTTAGTAGGGAGCCTCTACAGGTGCAGGGGGTGGTTAGCGTTAGAATAGATTTTATGCCCTCGCATCACGTTAGGAGCAAGAGGCCGCTCTAGATGTAGTCACTGGTATGTTGCGAGTATTCCACCTTGATGTATATGCACTTTTTGATCTAGGGGCTACCTTATCTTTAGTGATGCCCTATATTGCTAGTAGTTTAGAAGGAATTCTCGAAATCTTATCAGAACCCTTCTCCGTCTCTACTCCAGTCGGTGATTCAATTATAGCTCAACGGCTATATAGAAACTGCTCTTTCACAGTCCTTTAGAAAGTAACCTCAGCAGATTTAGTAGAACTATCCATGACATATTTTGATGTTATCTTTTGCATGAATTGGCTACATTCATGTTATGCCTCAGTAAATTGTAGAACCCGTGCGGTAGAGTTTCGATTTTCGAGTGAGCCAGTCCTAAAGTGGAAAGGTAGATCAGTTGTTCCTGTAGGTCACTTCATTTCCTACCTTAAGGCTAGAAAGATGATTTCTAAGGGTTGCATGTACCATCTAGTTAGGATTAAAGAGGCTATGTTGGAAACCCCGACTATCCAGTCAGTTCCTGTATTGTGTGAATATCCAGAAGTGTTTCCAGATGATTTGTCGGAAATTCCTCCTGAGCGAGAGATCGATTTTGGTATTGACCTTCTTTCCGATATGAAGCTTTATGTATTCCTCCTTATAGAATGACTCCAGCTAAGCTATAGGAGTTGAAGGAGAAGTTGAAAGATCTCCTAGACAAGAGTTTCATCAGACCTAGCAAATCCCCGTGGGGTGAAGTAATTTCACCGTCAAGAACAGGTATCCTCTCCCCAGGATTGATGATTTGTTTGACCAGCTTCAGGGTGCCAAGTCCTTCTCAAAGATAGACCTCAGATCCGAGTATCATCAGCTTAGGTTTCGGGTGAGTGACATTCCAAAGACATCCTTCAGGATTCGATATGGTCACTATGAGTTTGTAGTTATGCCTTTTGGACTAACGAATGCTCCTGCAACTTTTACGAATTTGATGCATAGGATGTTCAAGACATATTTGGATATGTTCATGATTAAGTTCATAGATGATATTCTCATATACTCTCAGAGTGAAGAGGAGCATGCCACTCATTTGAGGGTGGATCTATAAACTCTAACGGATCGTCATTTGTATGTTAAGCTTAGCAAGTGTAAGTTCTGGTTAAACTCGGTAGCATTTTTGGGTTAAATGGTGTCAAGTGAGGGTGTACATGTGGACTCTCAATAGGTAGAAGTTGTGAAGAATTGGCCTAGACTAGTTAGTCCTTCGGATATCAGGAGTTTCTTGGGTTTCGCGGGTTACTGCCGGAGTTTCGTTAAAGGGTTTTCATCCATTCCAGCACCATTGACTAAGTTGACCTAAACGAAAGTGAAGTTCCAATGGTTGGAGGCTTGTGAGAAGAGCTTTCAAGAGTTGAAGACTCGACTCACCTCAGCACCAGTGTTGAACCTACCTGAAGGTACTGATGGGTTTGTGGTATACTGTGACGCCTTGAGTATCTCTCTTTATTGTGTACTAATGCAGAACGATAAGGTTATATCCTATGCTTCCAGGCAGCTGAAGGGCCAAGAAAAGTACTATCTGACTCATGACCTCGAGTTTGCAGCGATAGTATTTTCCTTGAAGATTTGGAGACTCTATCTGTACGGGGTCCATGTGGATGTGTCTACAGACCATAAAATCCTAAAATACGTGTTTAACCAAAAGGATCTGAGTCTACATCAGAGGAGGTGGTTGGAGCTTTATGATATGAGTGTTCTTTATCATCTGGGCAAGGCTAATATGGTGGTAGATGCTCTTAGCAAGCTTTATATGGAGAGTATGACCCATAGAGATGAGGAAATGAAGGATCTAGTGAAGGATGTGCACCGGCTTGCACGACTAGGAGTTCGTTGTGTTGACTCAACGGATGGTGGTGTGTTTGTTCAGAATGGGTTAGAATCTTCCTTGGTGATCGAGGTCAAAGCTAGACGATACGAGGATACTATTTTAGTACATTTGAATAAAGTCGGTCAGAATCATAAGGTAGAGATCTTCTCCCAAGGGGGAGATGGTGTCCTACAATATCAGGGTCATTTGTGTGTACTGAGAGTTGATGACTAGAGGGAGCATATGTCGCATGAGGATCATGTTTCTAGATATTCTATTCATCCAGGCGCCACCAAGATGTATCGTGACCTACGGGAAGTCTATTGGTGGAATGGCATGAAGAAGGATATAGCAGAGTTTGTGGCTAAGTGTCCAAATTGTCAACAAGTGAAGGTTGAGCATCAATGACTTGGAGGTGTTCTCCAAGATATTAGTATACCTACTTGGAAATGGGAGGAGATAAATATGGACTTCATTACAGGATTGCCTCGTACTTATTGGCAATATGACTCTATTTGGGTGGTTGTAGATAGGTTGACTAAAGCAGCTCATTTTCTACTGGTCAAAACTACCAACTCGGTAGAGGATTATGCTAAGTTATACATTCGGGAGCTAGTTTGGTTTCATGAAGTTCCCTTGTCCATTATATTAGATATAGGTACTCAATTTACCTTACAGTTTTGGAGATCGTTTCAGAAGGGACTTGGCACTCTGGTCAAGCTTAGCACAACATTTCACCGGCAAACAGATGGTCAGATAGTGCAGACCATTCAGACTCTGGAGGATATGTTGATAGAGTGTGTGATTGATTTCAATAGTAATTTGGATGATCATTCGCCTCTCTTGTGTTTGCATATAACAATAGCTACCACTCCAACATTCAGATGGCTTCGTTTGAGGCTCTTTATGGGCGGAGGTGTAGATCACCTATTGATTGGTTTGAGGTCATTGATGCTACATTAATAGGTCCAGATTCGGTTCATGAGGCTATGAAAAAGGTTTAGCTTATAAGGGAAAGGTTGAAAATATCTCAGAGGTGCTAAATGTCCTAGGCGGATGTGAGGATGAGAGAGCTTGAGTTTAAAGTTGATGATTGGGTGTTTCTGAAGGTATCCCCATGAAAGGACTGATGAGATTTGGAAATAAAGGGAAACTCAGTCCCCATTGTGTTGGCCCATATTTGATTTTAAGATGGGTTGGAAGGTAACATATGAGTTGGAGTTGCCCCAGAATTGGATTTAGTAAATCCGGTGTTTCATGTGTCGCTTTTGAAGAAGTGCATGGGTGACCGAACTTTGGTTGTTCCGGTGGAGTTCGTACGTGTTAAGGATAGCCTTAGCTACGAAGAAGTTCCGGTGAAAATACTTGATCATCAGGTTTGGAACCTAAGAAATAAAGAAGTAGCCTCAGTAAAGGTTTTGTGAAAGGAATCAGCATATCGAGTGAGCTACGTGGGAAGCCGAAGCAGATATGATGGCTAAATACCCGCATCTATTCCCTTCCATCCCAGTTTAAGCTTGAGGTACCAGTCTCCTAATTAATAATCTATCCAGTTTCATGTTCAGCTCATGTGCCCTAGTTCCTTTCGAGCCAATGTATGTATATGTGATTCATGAAATCAGTTTAGCTGTGGATTCTAGTCTGGAGTCAGTCACTATGTCAGTTTCTAGCATTAATGTTCAGTATGTGAGATGTCAGCTATTCTCCCCAGCTTTTTCTTATAATCTTTCACATTCGAGGACGAATGTTCCCAAGGGGGAGATATTGTAATACCCCGGAAGTGCCTAAGGCTAGACTTGGGATTTAAAATGAAAACAACAGAAAATTCTGAGATTTCTCTGAGTGACTCGTGGTATGGGTCGTTGGTGGGCTTAACGACCCATTAGAGGCACTCGTGGTGAGGGTACGCATAGGTAAACTTGGGAGTAATGGGCCTAAGTATGACGCATTGGTTGTTATAAGGGTGGCTCTTGTCAAGGTGGCCAGCACAAGTCACGGCACGACTTATTGTAGGAGACTACGAGTTGTGGTATGGTTCTGTAGGGAGGATTTCCAGGAAATGAGTAGTTGTGACAACGGACGGACATGAAGAGTCATTTGGGCTAGTAATGACTCGTCCTTTCCAGTCATGGTGGCAGACCTGAGTCTGGAAAATTGAGTGAAACCACGAGTAAGGTAATGACCTGTTGGAGAAAAGGACGAATCATTGTAGGCCTTGTGTCACTGGCAGTGTAGAAATTCTAGGCTTTTCATTCAGGGTATTTGCATAATTCCTAAGTGCTAAGGTCCTAAACTAAATTGTTTTAAGCTCATTTAGTAGGGTTTTAAGGTTGTTAAACCTATTCTAAGCATTCCTACTCCATGCATGAAACTTAGAGCCTTTCCTTGGGGATCAAGCTTGAATAACTTCCCCAATTTCTCTTCAATTTTCTTTGGGCTTTCAAGAAGTGTAAATCGGATTTACCCAGGTATGTAGGATTCTGAATGGGTGTATCCATCAACTTCCTCGAATTCATGTAAATTCTAGTTGATGAATCTATGGGGTTTTAACCCAACTAGTAAATTCTTTAAATATCTATCATGGGTATACTATATTCATGTTTCTAATGTTGAATTATGATTCATGGAAATGTTTTATAATGTTTTAAATTTCAATTCATGTTCTCAAGGTTTTACAAATTATGATGCCCGCTTATGAAAGTTCATGAAAGGTTGAGATTTTGATATATGTTGTCAAGCATGATGAGATATATATGATAAATGTATGATTTCGAATTACCCATGTATATATTCATGCTTTGACTATCAAAGTCTATTTCAAGCATGTTTAAATTTGGGCAAGCCCATATGATCAAGTATGTTTCATAAGTTATCTCAATTTCATGTTATTAGCTTACCACATGGATATTGGAGTCTGGACTCCTAGTTTTCTCAGCTTGTGGTATGGTTTGAGCGAAGGCTCTTCATGTTATGTTTTTAGAATATGTATGTCATGCCATGATTAAGCTTCATCGAAAGATGATGGTTCAGCTTCGTTGAAAAATGATGGAGACCATATGCATGTGTTTGGGAGTAATGTCTAGCACCGAGTAGACTAAGGGTCAGACAACTCTATGCCTTAGAAATATGTGTCAACATAGGTTTCACGCCCCGCCTTGGGGGGTATGACTGGCACCTGGTGCCCTAGTAGGACCTGGACTACTAACTGGTGAGCCTAGGCACATCTAGTGCCTGGCTAGCTCT
>JACEIK010002636.1:168212-189966 GCA_018107945.1 Datura stramonium
TCTGTTTTCTCACGAGCTTCTGGAAATTATAATGAATATACTGAATTAAAACCGAAGTGGGGCTTTATATACTTGGGCCTGGACAGGCCCAACGTGTCACAGAGCCAACGCGGAGGCCCCGCCTCAGTGACACCCTGCCATCGCGGAGGGGCTCTACCCCGGCTCCTTCCGTGATGGTTCGAAAGGTTTCTCATCCGATCTTTTCCCGGGCCTTTTTCTAGCATGTATGGCTTTCAAGTACGCTTAACCAACACGTGAATAGGCCATCTACGTGCCGGTAATTTATGGGGTGTAACAATAGGTATGTTCAGATTATTTGGGACCTCCATTGTGACCTTCCCCTGCCCCCAAGGGGCCTTCGGCTTGATATCGATATCATGGTAGCGTCCTTAGCCCTCACAAAGCTTTGGACTGCTCTGCCACATGAGTGTAATAGTCAGGACTACGTAAGCTCTATCGTGGTAATGTCAGTTATATGACGAGTCTCCCATTTTTCCTCATGATTTCAGTTATGCATGTTCATCAGTTATGATGTTATGTTTTCAGCAGGTTTAACCCAATGTTTAGTTTTAATTACGAAATTCGATTCAGTTATGAAATTTAGTTATTTTCAAATCATGTTTTTAGATAATAGCATGCAAGCCCTACTCTCAGACTCTTATGATGAAATGTGTCATGATATGCATGATCTTTGATTTTTATTACTTAGCGATTTTACTTACCTTGCATACTCAGTACATTTCATGTACTGACCGCAAACTCTATATTGTATCATTTCATGATACAAGCTACGACATTCAGGTTCAGTCCGACCATTAGCCAGATCTTTATAGGTGCACTCCTCAGCCAGAGTTGGTGAGTCTTAATCCTTCGAGGACCCCTCTATCAATTTATGTTAATTTTTCTCAGTTTCAGTCTTAGTGAGTTAGTTGGGGTCTTGTCCCATCAACTCGTCAGTATATAGAGGGTTACCAGACATAGTATGTTTCAGTTCATGATTTTTGTTATGTATTCGGATATTCGATGGTATCAACTTTTCAGATTTTATAGTATATATATATATATATGTTAGACTTCCGCACTATTATTATGTTGAGTGTAGATGTCATGTTGATGCCATGGGTTGAGTAGAAATCTTAACATGAACATGAGACTCGAGGAATAGGACACTGGACATTGCTTACGGGTTCATGGAACAACCTATGGATACTTAGAACACATTTTGAAATACATGGATTCCATATGAATGTTTAGATTGAACTTATAAAGCTTAACTCAACTTGAACTCGACATAGAGTACGTAAACTCAATTATATATACTTAGCATCATCCTTTCTTAACTTAAATTCACTAACTCGGTAACTTACCAATAGCTTAATATTAGGATTTTTGGAATATCTCTTGGACTCTAAGAACTCTAAAACATATATACATAAAGGTAGGTGACCATTGTAGAGAATCCCTGCATCGGCACCCTGGTTTACCCTTAGAAACTCAACATTTAATTTAAGCGTATGTTATTCTCACGTCATCATCTTAGCTTCAATTTCTAATTTCACTAGGTTACCAGAACCTTAGATGTTATCAATATAACATATATTACATAATTTAAAGGATTAGCTAACAATGACCATGCTGAGGGGTCTCCAACTCGATGTACAACTACGACAACAACCAGTATGATATCACACTTTAAACACCACATTTCGACTAGGCATAATTTTAACATTTAACCTCAATCAAACATGAAGATCTAAAGCTTAAATGAATCTTAACATATTTCCTAAAGACTTGTAAAGAGTTTGCTGTCTCATTCAATTCCCAACACACAAATCTAGCTAAAAAGAACGATTGACGGAGCGCCTCACATACCTTTTTTTCAATGAGCTTTGTTATATCGTTTATTTATTTCAACAATCAGCAATTATCCCCTTTAAATTACTTTAGTTTATCACCAAGTGAAAAGGTTATATCATGCTATCTTATCCATCCAAAACACACACCAATAGGTAGTTACAACACAAATAAATAAGGCAACATTTAGCATTTCTTACTTCAACTTGTTTCTGCAACTTTGAGGGAGAATAGAAGTAGGAAATTACCTAACTTTTCTTATGAAAATCTCCCAAAATATAGAGTATATTCTCAGAATATCACAGTATATTCTCAGAATAACACAGCCATTCCAACCTTCAAAAATGACCAGAACTTCAAAAACAACATACCAACAATGGTAGCCCAACATAACCTCCAACTTCTAGCTTTAGCAAGGATTTTTAGGAAAGTTTAGCTATTAGAAACACTTATAGTTTGCTTGATATTATCCTTGGATATAATAGGAGTATTTTCCTCCAAATCACTTCCCAATAACACAACAACATAACAACACAACAACTACAGTAATTCAACATACAAACCATAACTTTCTTCTAGTTTTCCTTAAAAAATTCCATAGAATTATTAGTGATTTCTAAAGAGGGAAATTACTTACTCTATCTTATGAACAATTCCTTCTAAGATAGAGTATAACATTAGCTGAAAATAGTCCCAAACACGTAGCAAAAACACTGCCAAAATAAAGCTACAAGGCAGCAACAAATTCACCACAATGTTTCCTTCAATTCCATGAACTTTTGCTTGAGTATCGATGGTGTTTCCTTGAGGTATTCCTCTTGATTTCTTAGGGTTTTCTACTACAAAAGTGAGAGGATTTCATAGGGTAAGCAAGAACCTCAAATCTGGAAAAGTTGAAAACGATCTCATAGCACATAACCTAAAATTAGGTGTTTGGGCGGTGGCCGTTTTTAGGGCGGTGGCCATGTCGCTGCCCGATAGTAATACCTTAAAACTATGATAAATTTTTACTCCAAACTCCGATTGATGAGCGGTTTGATACTCTAAAAAGTAGACTCAATATCCTTTAATATGATATATTGTTGGGCTTCTAATTTGTTATATATTTTAAGATCTGATCGTTTAAATTTGACTCTTACTTATGAACTTCACATACTCTTTGCTTTTTCATTCTTACACATTTTTCATTTCATCTACGATCAATATATAACTCATACTTTCCTTAATATAGCATGCTTCAAAATATATACTCCGTAAGTTAGATATCAAACGCATCCCTTAATATCACGTGGCCATTGTGAATAGGTGAGGATGTTTGTTCTTCATTTCCTCTGCAACCTCCCAAGTTACTTCCTCGACATTATTACTTTACCAAAATATCTTGACACAGGAAACTTCCTTTATTCGAAGTTTCCTGACTTGCCAATCATGGATAGAAACTGGGACCTCTGTATAGATCATCTCAGTAATTTGGACATCATCAATAGGCATAATATGGGTCGATTCTTATATACACTTCCACAATATCGACACATGCAATACTGGATGGACTACTTCCAACTGTGGCGGTAATTCCAGCTTATAGGCTACTTTACCTATCCTGCGGGTAACTCTATAAGGTC
Organism: Datura stramonium; assembly: GCA_018107945.1. Lineage (NCBI taxonomy): Eukaryota > Viridiplantae > Streptophyta > Magnoliopsida > Solanales > Solanaceae > Datura > Datura stramonium. Next base: position 171,689 of record JACEIK010002636.1, read on the forward strand.
CAACATATCTAGATATTATCTTACCCTTTCGACCAAATTGCATGACACCTTTCATAGGTGACACCTTCAGGAAGACCTAGTCATTAGTAGTGAATTCCAATGCTTGACGGCGTATGTCATTATAAGATTTCTTTCTGCTCTGTGCTATCTTAAGGCTATCTCTGATAAGCTTTACTTCATCCACTGCCTGTTGTACCTTTTAAGGTTCATGATTTATATCATATTTTATGGATTTTGATTAGATTTTATAGTTATTTAACTTATAAATTATTGATTTCTATTTCTACCAAATTAAGNGTTTGAACTACCCGATTGGCGATCTACACTTTTTCCTATATAAAGATTCATATGGAGCCGTCTGAATGCTTTCTTGATAACTATTATTATAGGAAAATTCTATCAATGGAATATGATTATCCCAGCTTCCTAAAAAATCTAGGGTAAAGGCATGGAACATATCTTCAAGTGTCTAGATGGTGCGTTCAGCCTATACATCTGTCTAGGATGAAATGCAGTGTTGGGATTTACTTGAGTGCCTAGGCCTTTTTTGAAGATTTCCAGAAGTTTGTTGTGAATTAAGTGCCTCTGTTTTAAATAATAGATAATGGAATGCCATGTAGGTGAACTATCTCAGGGATATACAACCTGTCATAATCCTCTGCGGTATAAGTCATCCTGACTGGCAAAAAGTGATTTGATTTAGTCAATCTGTATATTATTACCCTGATGGAGTCACACTTCCTTATTTTTCGTGGAAACCCAGTAACAAAATCCATATTAATCACTTCCCATTTCCAGGATGGGATCTTCATATTCTAGTCAAGCCTCTAGGTCTTTGGTACTCGACCTTTAGCTTCTAGAAATTATGACACTTAACCACAAAACCTGTGATGTCCTTTCTCAAACCATTCCACCAGTACAATTGCCTCAGGTCACGATATATCTTCGTGGCACCTGGATGTATTGAATACCAAGAGCGATGAGCTTCACTCATGATTTTCTGTCATACCTTACCCACATTCGGCATATATAAATAAGTCTGGTAGTTGAGAACTCTATTCGGCCCACACTCAAATAAGGCATGTTTCTGCTGTGGAATGCTATCTCTTAGCATTACCAATTCCGAACCCTCATATCTCCATTGCTTGACATACGACACTAGGGAGGATTTTGTAGTGTTCTGGACTACTACACCTCCATCTTTAGTATCTAGCAATCAAATGTGAAAATTAACTAACTGTTGTATGGTCTTCACCATTTCAACTTTTTCAAATGTTATATCACTCAAGATGCAGATGGAATTGTACCTTAAGGAATCAGCCACAATGTTAGCTTTTCCAGGATGGTACAAAATGCTAACAATCATAATCTTTCAGCAATACTAACCACCTTCTCTGGCGTAAATTCAACTCCTTTTGTCGTAATAGGTACTGAAGGCTCTTATGATTCGTAAAAATATCAACATGTAGCCCATACAGGTAGTGATTCCAAATCTTCAGTGCGAACACCACCACTATCAACTCTAGATCATGGGTAGGGTTATTCAGGTCGAGCTTCCTCAGCTGCCTCAAAGTATAGGCAATGACTTTACTATGTTGCATAAAAACACAACCTAAGCCGATCTTAGAGGCATCACAATAAACCACATAACCCTCTATACCTTCTGGCAGAGTAAAGAAAGGTGTTGAGGTCAACCTATCCTTCAACTCTTGAAAACTACTCTCAGACACCTCTAACCATGGGAACTTAGCTACTTTATGAGTCATCTTTGTCAATGGTGCGGAGATAGTAGAAAAAGTTTCTATAAATCTGCGATAGTAACCTACCTACCCCAGAAAACTATGAACCTCTGTAGGATTCAAGGGTCTGGGCCAACTCTTTACTACCTTTATTTTCCGACTGTATGCTCTAATATCTTCAACTATAATTACATGACCAAGGAAAGCCATAAAGCTTAGACAATATTCACACATAGAAAATTTAGCGTACAACTTGTGCTCTTGGAGAGTCTGTAACATAGCTCTGAGGAGATTTGCATGCTCAGCCTTTGATCGTGAATAAATCAAGATGTCATCAATAATTACAATCACGAATACATCAAGGAAGGGCCTAAACACCCTATTCATCAAATTCGTAAAAGCTTCTAGGGCATTAGTAATCGCAAATGACATTACTAAGAACACATGATGGCCATGTCTAGTTCTAAAGGAAGTCTTAGGGATACCAGCTTCCCTAACCCGTAACTGATGGTACCCGGTCTAAAATAAATCTTTGAGAAGTATCTGGCCCCCTGTAACTAATGAAACAGGTCATCAATCCTGGATGTGGGTACTTGTTCTTAATCAAAAACTTATTTAGTTGCCCGTAGTCAATACACATTCTTAATGACCCATATTTATTTAGCACATAGAGCAGTGGTGCACCCCAAGGCGATACACTAGGTTGAATGAATCCCTTCTCGAGAAGATCTTTCAACTGCTCCTTCGATTCCCTTAGCTCCACTTGAGCCATTTTGTAAGGATGGATCGATATGGGATGAGTACCTGGAAGTAGATCAATTGCTAAGACTATCTCCCTCTCGGGAGGAACTCTAGGTAAGTCCTTTGGCAAGACTGCTAGAAACTCATTTTCCACTGGGACTGACTAGAAAGTCGCCAAAGCTCACTATACATGTCCCTAACTCGGACTAAGTGAGAAATACAGCCTTTGGATACCATCTATTGGGCCTTAAGGTATGAAATAAAGTTACCTTTAGGCGTCGTGGCATTGCCCTTCCATTCCAGAATTGGTTCATCCGGAAATTAGAATTTGACAATCTTTGCTAGACAATAAACATTAGCATAACATACAATTAACCAATCCATGCCCATAATAACATCAAAATCAACCATCCCAAGTTCATCTAGATCAACTACTATAGACCTATCGCATACTTGAACCGTACAACCATGATACACTCCTTTAGCTAATACAGATTCCCCAATTGGCGTACATACAACAAAGACGTAACTAACAATTTAGGAGCTATCTCAAACGGACTCTCTATCAAAGGGGTAACATATGAAAAAGTAGAACCTTGATCAATCAAGGCATAAATATCTAGAAAGAATATAATCAAAGTACTTGTGACAACATTAGGTAATGACTCCTAATCCTGGTGACCATTTGGAGGATAAAAGCGGTTCTACACAGTCCTTGAACTAGAATCTTCTCCCCTCTTTCCCTTACCGCGACCTGCTGCAGGCTAAGAACTCGACCCGGGAGGTTGAACTGATGGTGATGCTGCTGCTGCTGAACTTGTTTAATGTGTGGTACCACCTCTGGTCCACAACGGACACTATCGTATATAATGGCCAGGCTTTCCGCACTAATAGCACACATCCTCACCCAAATGGCAGTGCCTTGGATGTTTCTTACTACACTGAGCACACGTAGGTACTGGAGCTCTCCCCTAACATCGAGAAAAAGATAGACTAAGCTCTGGTCTCTCCTCGACCCTCGGGGCTAAGGTTGAGCACTCTTGGTAGGTCAAGTTGGTTGTCTTGGCGACTGAACCCCAGAGTCTCCTCTAGACTCTTTATAAGACCTTGCAGTTCTAGCTCTTTACCTCTACCCTGGTCCCCTACGAGTATCATAAATTGAATAAGCCAAATCCTCGACCCTCTGAGCAAAAGCCTAGATCTGTGCAATATCCATATGCTCCTGAGTAAATACCCCCAAGTAATCACGATCTATATAAAGCCTTAGCCCTAACACGAATTGACGAACTTTACTCTCCATTGTCTGAACTAGGTGTTGAGCATACCGAACCAAAGAATTAAATTTAAGGAAATATCCCCATACACTCATACTGCCATTCTCCAAGTGCAAAAACTGCTCTTCTCGAGCCTATTGAAGCTCTCGAGGTAGATACTGGTGCATAAAGAACTAGGAAAACACCTCACTCAACTGGTTGTGCATTATCTCCTCTGGATCAAGCCCAAGCCTTATACCACAAAATAGCCACATCCCATATTCTGAATGCATCCAACTCTACCTCCTCTATCCCTATCGCCTGCATGACCTTCAACACTCTATAGGTCTGATCAATGCAGTCCATAGGATCCTCAGTTAGGTCTGATCCGGTAAATACGGGAAGGCTCAAACTCAAGAACTTCTGGGCTTTAGAACTCTCAGTTGTCTAACCTCTATGTCCCTCCGTCGCCTCTAATTATCACTCTTGTCCAGCAGCAATACGAGCCATCATTTGAATGGCTCCCTCATGACTCGGTCCTTCTGGAGTAACAAGAGGTGCTACAGGCGCGAGAGGGTCTGCCACTCTATCACCCTCAGGTATTGCTAGTTCTGGAGGAGCTGGAGGTCTATTTGCCACTACTTTAGATGGGGCAAGGGAAACTGTAACACTTGGGGTAGGGGACTCGCTCTGAGCCTCTTATCTATCCTCGTAATCCACTGGAGGGCTGTTGGTGCCCTCTCCTGTGGTTGTTCCAATCAACTGCTCAGTCATCCACCTCATCACAGGCATACTCTAAAACAATAACATGACTCAGATATCATAATACTTATGACCTCACTCTATAGCACGAACTATTAGTAAAAGATGTGAAAGAACTCATAAATGCCCTGTAGCCTCCTAATTAGAAATATGGAGAACAACATACCCATAAGCAAGACTCTACTAGACATAGCTTTGTGGACTCCCTGGGACATGAATTCTCTTTGATACAAAGTCTGTCACGCCCCAAAACTGGGCTAGGGCACGACTGACACTCTATTTTGAAGAGATTGAGGAACCGGCTATATAGCATCTGAACTGCAACCCTTTTGCCATTCGGGCCACCTGTCACAGTTAATTATATATAGAAATGGATCGACCAGGACTCAACAAACATGACAATATAGAATGCCAATGTGGCCACAATAATATCTAGAAAGAAACTATGGAAGGCAAACTAGGCCACAAAACATAGTGGAATTGAACAACTATATAACTCGTCCACAAAGCCTCAAAAAGAGTAAAACAATATAAAATGCACGGGACATGGCCCCAGCCTACCCATCTGTACAATAAAACTAAAAATGACCTAACCAAACATACGATCCTGAAAGAGGGGAGCATACCAACTCTGCACTAGATCTGAGCTCCTACTGAATCGATCGATCTAAGCTCCTACATGTACCTGTAACACGATTGCAGGGTCCCCAGTGAAGGCACATCAACACAATGAAATACACTGGTGTTTAAGACTAAATTTTGTAAAAAAGTATTGCCAAAGATAAACTAAACCAAAGAAGGAAATAGCTACAACCTGATAGTATGCAACTTGCTAAAATAAATAATGGCAAATAGTAGCTAAACATAACTCGAAAGATAGGGTACAGAGATAATCTCTAACTCTATAACTGACTACCCTATATGAAGACTTTGTGCATGAACATAACATAACATAAAAAACTCATATGCCAACACTTTCGATACTAGGACTAGAGTTTATAAGTGTCGACTCTATGGCTACTTGATACGTGGACCACGATCAAAGCATGGCTGCCTGATACGAGGACTGGGACTTTAAGAGTTGCCTGATACTTGTACTGGACTTTATATGGATGACCTGATACTTGGACCAGGATTTTCATTTATATTTCCTCACACATTTAGCCATCTGATATCTAGACCAGAGAGGGCGTGCGACATCACTCTCGCGACATCGCACAATCAGCCATTTGATACTCAGACCAGAGAGGGTGTGCTGTAAACAATGCAAATCATGCAAATGAGCAAACAGATACTGAGACCAGTAGTTGAATAATGCAATATTTATTTGACCCAGATCACGAGTCCAACTCGGAGGACCAACTGAATAATACAATGTAACTAACATAACAATGCAAAGTAATTGACTCAGATAACAGTCAACCTTGGAGGACCAACTGAACATCATAACCCTAGCAACTGAAAAAGGGGATGTAAAACATTACATGACTTGAAAGCTTAACATGAACATGAGACTCGAGGAAGATGACACTAGACCTCGCTTACGGGTTCTTGGAACCAACCATGGATTCTAAAATTAGATTTTGGAATACATGGATTACATATGACTATTTAGATTCAACTTATAAATCTTAACTCAACTTGAACTCGACTTAGAGTATTTAAACTCAATTATAGATACTTAGCATCATCCTTGCTTAACTTAAACTCGCTAACCAACAACTTACCAATAGCTTAAGGATTCAGAGTTTTGGAATCTCTTTTACACTCTAATAACTCTGAAAAATATATACATAAAGTTAGGTGACCATTCTAGAGAATCCCTACATCGGCACCCTGGTTTACCCTTAGAAACTCAACATTCACTTTAAGCGTATGTTATTCTCACGTCACCGTCTTAGCTTCAATTTCTAATTTCACAAGGTTACCAGAACCTTACATGTGATCAATATAACATATATGAAATAATGTAAAGGACCAGATAACAGTGCCCACACTGAGGGGTCTCTAACTTGATGTTCAATTACGAGAACAATCAATACAATATCACACTTTAAATACCATATTTCGGCTAAGCATAATCTTAGCATTTAACCTCTATCAAACATGAAACTTAAAAGCTTAAATGAATCTTAACATACTGCCTCAAGAATTATAAAGATGTTGTTGTCTCATTCAATTCACAATACACGAATCATGCTTAAAAGAACGTTGGATGGGGTGCCTTACATACCCTTTTTTACAGAGAGCTTTCTTATGTCATTTGTGTATTTCAACAATCATAAATTATCCCCCTTAAATTAGTTGAGTTTATCACCATGCGACAAAGTTGTATCAAGCCAGTTTATCCAGCCAAAAAATTACACTAATAGGCAGTCACAACAAATAAATAAGACAACATTTAGCATTTCTTACTTCAACTCTACAACTTTGAGTGAATATAGAAGTAGGAAATTACCTCACCTTTCTCATGAACAAATCCCGCAATATAGAGTATATTCTAAGCAATACACAGTTGTTCCAGCCTTCAAAAACGAGCAGAACTTCAACAACAACATACCAATAACGACAGCCCAACATAGCCTCCAACTTCTAGCTTTAACTAGGATTTTTAGGCAAATCTAGCAATTAAAAATACTTGCCCTTTGCTTGAGATTATCCTTGGATATAGTAGGAGTATTTTCCTCCAAATCACTTCCCAATAACACAGCAATAATTCTTCTCAAAATGCAGCAACATAACAGCACAACAACTACTCCATGAGTATAAATGCAGAAACAATACCACCAAAATGAAGCTACAAGGTAGCAACAACTTCACCACAATGTTGCCTTCACTTCCATGAACTTTTTCTTGAGTTTTGATTGTGTTTCCTTGATGGATTCCTGTTGTTTTCTTAGGATTTGCTATTGGAAAAGAGAGATAATTTCATAGGGTAAGCAAGCACCTCAAATCTCAAAAAATATGAAAATGATCTCATAGCACAAAACATAAAATATAAAAGTGTTTGGGTGGTGGCCGTTTTTAGGGAGGTGGCCACGTCACTTCCCAATAGTGTCATCGTAAAATACCTATAACTTTTAACTCCAAACTCTAATTGACGAGTGGTTCTATGTTCTAAAAGCTTGACTCAAATACCATTAATTTGATAGGTCCTGTGGCTTCTAATTCATTATTTATCGGGAGATATGGTCATTTAAAGTTGACTCTTACTTATGAACTTCACATACTCTTTGTTTTTCCGTTCGTACACATTTTCCTTGTCATCTACGACTAATATACAACTCATACTTCCCTTAATCTAGCATAAAAATATGAAATAATCATCAAACATTTTCTGTAGTGCAACAACAACAACAAAAAATTGCACATAAATAATACTAAGCCCTCATTAGCTTATAATTTCATTGAAAAGTGACCATCAAAATTAGTTAAACATCTTTCCTACAATTGCTTTCTCACTCCTCTATAACTCCTCTCCACTGATGGAACGATATTTATATTAGGAACCATATCACAAGGTGTTACACCCCAAAATTTTTTTTGATGATTAATTAATGTTTATGTATCATATTAAGGGAATTATTGGTTGTATTTTGGCTTTAGGTTAGGAGGGAAACACGTGCAAGGGGAAAAGCGAAGAGTATGTGAAGTTTGTAATTAAGGGTCAATTTTAAATGAACATATTTACAAATATATAATGATCCAGAAATCCTATAAGCTATCAAATGAAAGGTATTTGAGTATAGTTTACAGTAAGGAAAACAACTCATCAATCGAAGTTCAGAGTAAAACGTTATGCAAGTTTGAATATAACACTGTCGGTTGGAAAAGAGCCCATGCGCGGGGGAGCTGAGACAGGCAAGTAGCAGGCGCGCTCATGTGCACGCGAGGGCACGTCGCACGGGCATCGCACACGGGCACTGCCCAGGCCTTGGCCAGCCCACCTATATGAAGAAAATTTGAGCTAGAAAGCTCATTTCTACTCCGTTTTACTTGATATTTTTTCCAGAATTAAGAGAATTGAGAGCTCTATCAATTGGTGAAAACAAATCCCAGGTAAGAAATTGTATGGATAGGTCAAATTTCCTAATAGTCCAAACTTGGAAAGGGTTTCTTATGTCATGAGCTTCTAATCGTCGAGTTGCTACATTTTTGGCAGCCAAGCTGCTGCGTTTTTGGCCAGTAGGGAGGTGAAATTCTACCTCCATATCAACGAGATTTGAGTAAAAAAGCAGGTAGGTGTTTTTACTCCTTAAATTCTCATGAATTAAAAAGTTATGTTGGAAGTGAAGTTGGAACTTATGTGTTGCTTGGGTGTGTGTTGTTGCTGCATTTTGGCAGCATTGTTGCTACGTTTTTGGAACAGTATCTTGCTGAAGAGGAACTTCATATGGACAGGGGTTAGACACAAGTGAAAGGTAAGTGTTCCTACAAGGTTTATCCACTCGAATTCGCAAGCTAAAGTAAGGAAATGAAATGAAGTCGATATATATTTTATGTGATATTTGACTGAGGTTGCTGCCTGTTTTTGGGAGGTTTTTGCAGCTATATAGATGGTGCAATATATCTAAAAGATGGAAGGAATACACCACACATTTGTCGAAGTTAAACACAAAAAGCACGTAAGTGAAACTCTCTTGAATTGCCTCAAGTTTAAGACGCCTAAGGTGTGTAGAATTGCTGAAAATTATTTTGTGATGTGGCTGTTTGGTTGTACATTTTGGGACATGAATTCTGAATTGGAACTTGGCATAAACCAGTCCTCATTCCATGAAGTGTATGTAAGGAAGTTGAAGGTGTCCGAGTTTCTAGAAAGCGGAATAAATTGGCTAAAAAGACGCAACGAAGAGAGGTATGTAAAGGTGTCCCTATACTTATATTCCAAGCACGAAATGTTGTTGTTAATCGGGCCAATGTTCCTACGTATTGAGTTCCTATTGAGGCATACATGATTCCACCCAAAATATTAGAAATACTTCATAGAAATCTTGAAGAGTTAAATATGCTTGAAGTGAACGAAAGTGATGTGAAAGGCATATTATTTACGATTATTGTCGTAGTTGTAAATAGAGTCTGAAGTCCCCTCAGCGTGGGAACCGTGAGATGGTCCTTTATATTATTTCATTCATGTGATATCAAATGTGTTCTAAATTCTTGTTGCTATGTGAAATTGGTAAAAAGGGCAAGACGACGACACGCGAACGAACTTAACGCTGGAAAATTTTTTTAAGCTAGATAAGGGTAAATGAGAATAACCAAATGGAAATGCCTTACAATAGTTATCCACCCTCTTATGAATATGTTCTAATATATATAAGTCTAAGAGGAGATTCCTTGATTTATCTTCCTTTAGCTAACCGACTAGTTAACGAGTTTTCGAACCAACCGATACATTGACCTTGAAAGATAGAACTCAAATATGTCAATTATTGATAGTTCTATGAAACCACCTTTATGGGCAGGTTATACACAGTATTTTAATGTTATCAGGTTATATGAAAACAAGTATATATTTATGCTTATGCTTACCTTCAAATTACACGCTAGGGCAACAAGAATTGTCTTTAGAATGTCATCGTAAATTTACTAGAACTCCTGTGTTATATGAACCTCCTGAGAGTTGCCACGGAATTCAGTTAAATAAGTGATATAAATACATTATGTGGTAATGATATAATGAATAAAAGAATAATATGTGGTGACCTTTTATGAATCAGTTAGAGTTGAATCTTTGTAAAATAGTAACTTAAGTTAAAGCGAAGCTCTCTGCTATACCCCTAAATGATTATGTTAAGTTATCAATTCTAAGTGTTAAAATTATCTTCCATGACCGAAAAGGGTGATCCTAGGAGCTTCTAAGATGTTTATAATGATGTAAGATTTCTTAAGCTCCTCTGTAATTACAAAGTTGTGTAAGTCAGTCCAACGTTGTCTGAATTATGGTTGTAAGTCTTTATTTGTTTATAAGGAAGCACTTGAAGAGTTGCTTATGAATTATCAAGTTTAACAAATCCACATATCGTATTCTTATGTAATTTCATCTAGCCCCTAAGTTATGTTTAAGTGTGTTATTCTAATCTAAGAAGTTTTCAAGAGATCATATTCCGAGAATCATGCTAGTGTCTCAGTCAAGTATTTGAACTTTCCTAAATGTAACACCCCAGAAGGGCCTACGAATAGACACGGGGGTTAAATTTGAAAGCTTTAGAAAAACCTAGAACTTGCACCAGTACGACTCGAGGTACGAGTTGTGGTGTGGACCTACGACTCGTGACTCGAGTCGTGATGAAATCAGGAGCCTGAGGTTTTGTCACGGGCAGTCCTACGAACTGTGGTGAGAAGGTACAACTCGTGGTTAGGAGTCGTGATGAATATCTCAGTTGTGCCAAGAGTGAGTCGTCATGGTTCGTGGTACAACTCGTAGGATGTAGCAACGAGTCGTGGTCAGGGGTTGTGGGTAAGTCGTAGTGGTTTGGGTGGATGGTGCCACAGTTGACAGTACGACCCATAGGATGGTGGTATGAGTCGTGGTATACCAATCTTGGCCAAATTAAGAAAGTTGGGAAAAAGGGTGAAGGGACCACGAGTTGTGACTTGGTGGTACAACTCGTGGTCGGAGCTAGAACTGCTTTTCAGGAAAATTTCAGTAAGGGAAATTTTGACTTTTCTACTATTTAGAGCCCTAAACCACGTCATTTTGAGGTTGAAACAGGGTCTTTAAGGGATGAAAACTCTTGTTAAGTTCATTTTAGCAATTATTATTGTTAGGGAGGAGGAGTGGGAAGGGTTTCAAGCCATTCTCTACAAGTTTTTCAAGCTTTCACTTACAGTTCTTCAAGGGAGTAGGGAATCACGGAATTTCCAGGTATGTGGGGTTTGAATAGGTAGTTTAGTCCCTACTCATGCCCATTTCTTCCCATTTCCTATATTTAATTTGCTAAATTCTCTCGGGTCTTAATCCTATTTGCATAATTCCTCAAATGCTCACATGAACTTGTGATATTATGTTTAATTTGGGGGTTTGAGGAGTTTGACCTAATTTTACCTATATATATTTTATATTTCATGATTTAAATCTCTAAAAGTATGGATGCCCAATTATGGGGAAATTTTTAGTGAATTTCATGGTCAAGATGATTCCGAAAGCATCAACGAATTTCTATTAAATTTTTAAGCATGTCTTCAAGCTCGATTTCTCATGCTATCATGATCATTTTCTTATGGATTTAAGCATGTAAAGTATGTTTTAAATTATGAGCAATTTCCACATGTTGCTTATGAATTATAACTACGGTTTTGGCCGACTCACGGGCCCAATTCCATGGCTAAAAATACAAACCCTCGTGTATGTTATGATTTCCATGTTTTCACTATCCATGCATATCATGTTATAAATGTTATGAGAACATTGCATGTTTTGGGAGCAGTATTTAACACCGAGTAGGTTTGGTGCTTAGGTTATGCCCTGAATCTTAGAACTACGTGCCACCGTAGTATTATGCTTGGGACCTCCTCAGTGACTATCCCCAATGCCCTAGGGGGCCTTCATGAGTGATATCACGCTTTTCGTGGTTCATACCCTTGGGAAGGTATGAACAGCCTCCCGACTAGGGGTACAAGTCAGACTTCATGTGTGCTCATGTGAAGTATGTCGGTTATAGAAATCTCTCATTGTTTTGAAATATGTATGGTTATGTTCTTTTGGCTCAACTTATGATTTATGAAATTTTCTCCCCTCATGTTATGACTTTGATGAGTATTTCTGGAAATATTGATCCTTATGATATACATACGATTTTAGTTTTATGATCATGATGTCCCACACCTTTAACTTTCATGTTTTTAAGTGTTGTTTTGCATACCTTACATACTCAGTACTTTTCGAGAACTGACCCACATATTTTCAGGATACGGTTTGCAGGTTCAGCATCATCCCTACCTTGCGCCCAGATCCGCCCAGTCTTCAGTAGTGAGTCTTCATGATTCGAGGGCTTCATGTTCAGACCTTGTTTATCTTATGTTTTCAGACTATTTAGGTTAGTTGGGGTCTTGTCCCTTCAACCCGTCTTTTATGAATAGAGGCTTTCATACTTAAGTGTAGTATTCAGCAGTTTATGATTGGATCTTGTATTGTTGTTTCCTTTATCTCTCATGGTATGATTTTCAGTTAGTTTACGATTTTATGAGTTAAATTTTCAGATTTATATGAATGAATTAGTGTTATGCTCACACCATGGGTTGACTTGGGGTCTCTCGGAACTCCTTGTCCCGTGTCTACTATCCGGGTGTACTCTCGGGTCGTGACAAACTTTGTATCAGAGCCAGGTTTAGAGGTATCCTAGGGATTCTGAAGGCCACGTTAGGTAAAGTCTTTTACATGGTTTTGAAGTGCGCCACACTTATGACAAAGAGGCTACTGAACGCTTTAGGAAATGTTCCCTTCTTTCATGATCTATGTCGTGCTGTCAAAATCTCTCCATCCTTCTAATTCGTGCATTTCGCGATTGCAGAAAATTTATGGCTCTCAGAAGGATAATCAGGAGGAGGAATAGAAATAATGAAGGCCAAGGGGGTGGCAATGATGATGGGCGTCAGCAAGCCCCACCTGTTCAGGAGCCCCAATCACCCAATTCAGCTGCCCATGTCGAGTTTCGGGCAGCTATCCAAATGTTGGCGTATGCCTTGACTGCTTAGGTCAACCAGCAGGCCGCTGCGCCTGTTCCTCAGAATGGCAATGTAGCACCGGCCCATATCAAAGACTTTTTGAGGATGAACCCTCCCGAGTTCACAGGGTAAAGGTGGACGAGGACCCACACGAGTTCATCGAAGGGATTTTGAAGGTCACTCAGGTCATGGGAGTGACAAGTGAGGAATGTGTTAATTTGGCCTCTTATCAGCTGAAGGAGGTCTCTTATATTTGGTTCAAGCAATGGAGGGATAGAAGGGCAGCGGGAGAAGGCCCTTTCCGCTGGGATGAGTTCCACATAGCCTTTCTCGATAGGTTCTTCCCTCGGGAGATGAGGGAACTGAAAGCAACTGAGTTTGTCAACCTAAAGCAAGGAATGATGACGGTGCTGGAATATTCACTTGAGTTCACTCGCCTGTCAAAATATCCTCCAGAGTTAGTGATGGATCAAAGGGCGCGGGTGAGCAGATTCGTGCAGGGAGTAGCTGAGTATCTAAATAAAGACTGTAGAACCGCCATGCGTCATCAGGATATAGACTACCCACAGATGGTCCTTTGTGCTCAGCAGATGGAAGCAACTCATATGAGGCAAAGAGAGGCCAAGAGGGCCAGAACTGATAGCCATAGGTTCACCCAACCAAAGCCGAGGGGTGAATTTCATCAGCAGTCCCAGCATAGGTCCTCCGCACCAGCACCATCTTCAGCCAGTACTCCATCTAGGCCACAGGATGGTCATAGGAGCAGGGCCTCAGGTTCGAGGAGTCAGAACATCATGCGCACAGAGCACACATTCCCATCTGGTGCTACTTGTGGCAAGAACCACCTAGAGAAATGTTTGGTGGGCTCAGACGCTTGTTTCGGGTGTGGCAAACCCGGAGACAGACTTAGGGATTACCCTGCAGCTACGTCAGGGGGTAGTGGATCCTTCACATCAGCAGCCAGTTCAGCTGTCCCAGTAGCACGTCAAAATTAGAAGGGTGCTTTGGTTGACTCAGCCAGCGGCCAACGCTAGAACCGGTTTTATGAACTTGGCTCTCGGTGGGAGCAAGAGACTTCCCTCGATGTTTTTATGGGTATGTTATGAGTTTTTCAAATTGATGCTTATGCTTTATTAGATCTGGGAGCCACACTATCTTTTGTTACACCTTACATTGCTAGACATTTTGGAGCCAGTCTTGAAATCTTATTCAAACCATTTTCTATCTCTACCCCGATTGGTGATTCGGTCGTGGCGAGACGGGTATATAGAGGTTGCCCTATTTCAGTGTTGCATAAGGTTACCTCCACAGACTTAGTAGAATTATCTATGAATGATTTTGACATCATCTTAGGCATGGATTGGTTGTTTTCATGTTATGCTTCTATTAACTGTAGAACTCTGGTAGTGGAGTTTCGGTTTCCAAATGAACTAGTTTTAGAATGGAGGGGTGGTTCAGTGGTACCTGTAGGTCACTTTATCTTCTATATCAAGGCTAGAAAAATGATTTCAAGGGTTGTATTTACCACTTGGTTAGGGTTAAGGATGTCACGTCCGAGACCCCAACCATTCAGTCAGTCCCCGTGGTGGGTGAATACCCATAGGTATTTCCAGATGATCTACTAGGCATTCCTCCCGAGAGGGATATTGATTTTAAGATTGATCTTTTACCCGACACGCAACTCCTATCAATTCCTCCTAACTGTATGGCCCCATCTGAACTAAAAGCATTAAAGGATCAGTTGAAGGATTTTCTAGATAAGGGTTTCATTAGACCGAGTAAGTCCCTAGGGGTTCCCCAGTGTTGTTCGTCCGGAAGAAAGATGTTTCCCTGTGGATGTGCATTGACTATAGATAGTTAAACAAAGTCACCATCAAGAATTGATACCCTTTACCTAGGATTGATGACTTATTCGATCAGCTTCAGGGTGACAAATACTTCTCTAAGATAGATCTCAGGTCCGGGTATCACTAGCTTAGAGTTCGGGAGAGTGACATCCCAAAGACTTCTTTTAGAACCCGGTATGGCCATTATCAATTCGTTGTTATGTATTTTGGACTAAACAATGACCCTGCAGCTTTTATGGATTTGATGAACAGGATATTCAAGGCGTATTTGGATATGTTCATGATCGTAGTCATTGACGACATATTAATATACTCCCGGAGCAAGGAGGAACATGCCGCACACCTGAGGGTGGCACTCTATACTCTCAAGGATAACCAATTATATGCCAAGTTTAGAAAATGTGAATTTTGGATATAATCAGTTGCACTTTTGGGACATGTAGTGTCAAGTGAAGGTATAAGGGTGGACTCCCAGAAAATAGAAGCAGTTAAGAACTGGCCCAGACCCGTAAATCCTTCAGAGATCAGGAGTTTTTTGGGCTTGGCAGGTTACTATTGGAAGTTCATGGAAGGTTTTTCATCCATTGCAGCCCCATTGACTAGGTTGACTCAGAAAAAGGTGAAGTTTCAATGGTCGGAGGTTTGTGAGAAGAGCTTCCAGGAATTGAAGGCTAGACTCACTTCAGCAATGGTGTTGACTTTACCGGAGGGTACCGATGGCTTCGTTGTATATTGTGATGCTTCGAGGGTCAAACTGGGATGTGTATTGATTCAACATGGGAAAGTTGTAGCATATGCATCCAGACAGTTGAAAGCTCATGAGAAGAATTACCCAACCAATGATCTTGAGTTGGCCGCAGTAGTATTTTCTTTGAAGATATGGCGACACTACATGTATGGGGTTCAAACATGATTTTATACGTTATACAAAAGTCTCATATGTTGTATGTCTGTAATTCAGCTCTCAACTCTATGTATATGTTAAGCGTTATGACAAATAACTCCAAGTTCCAATTTATAATTCCCATTTTTCCGGCAAATAAGTCAAATGAATTAAGAACTATATGTGCTCATCGATGTGATAAGTTTGATAATAGAATTACTGTGTATAGTTATTGATACATGTAAAGGAACCACACTGTGGGCAGTATATATATTTAATTCCAAGATGTTAAAGGATTGTATAGAAATGAGAATCTATGTGCTTCTACTAAAGCGATACATTAAATTGTTAAGATTATTTGTAGGACATTGCTTGTAAGCCTACTAAAGTTCTTACATTGTTTAAACCTCCTGAAGGTCTGTCGAGTCATGGAGTCGACATGTTTGTCTATAATTTCATAACTTTACGTGATATATGCGCATTTTGCTAATTTTGCATGGTATATGTGCTCACTTGCATTATACGTTACGAAAGAGACCTATTACGGCCACAAATTTAGCATTTTTCATTTCAATGCCATATGTGTTAAATTGACTCACTATAAGCTCTATCGGCTCCGTTCATGATTATGATTGAGATATTTTTATTTTACCTCGGTATGATACACTGGATGGAGATATTTTTATTTTACCCCAGTATGGCACCCGGCTAGCGATGTTTTTATTTTACCTTGTATGGCACACCAATTGGAGATATTTTTATTTTTACCCTGATATGGTACACCGGCTAGAGATATTTTTATTTTTACATGGTATGGTACACTGGCTGGAGATGTTTTAATTTTACCCCGGTATGGCACACAAGTTGGAGATGTTTTTGTTTTACCCCGATGTACAGATATTTTATTTTACCCTGGTATGGTTCACCGACTGGAAGGATTTTTATGTGGTTTTTTTATGGTTGATAGACTGTCGACATTACAATTATAGTTTTTCTTGTGCATTACTTGGTTGCATTTTCACTTCAATATTGAATTATTGTTAGGTTTCAGTTTCCGAGATTCCAAGTTGTTATTGTTCCTTCTTTCTGGCTCATTTATCATTGCTATCATATATGTTTACAATTTTCAGCCTTGCATACTAGTACATTTCATTCGTACTGACGTCCCTTCACTTGGAGACCTGCGTTTGTGTTGCAGATGCAGGCGGAGGCTGGGATTCCCAGATGAAGTAGCGGTTCATGAGATCAACAGATGTATTGGTATGCTCCTTTCTTCCTGGATTTAGGTCTTAGTTATTTCGGCTTGAGTTTTGAGTTATAGTTACGAGTAGTTTCGATCCCTGCTCTGACCATAAGTTCAGATTACTCATTAGAGGCTTTGTGGACTTAGTATGTATAGTATTATTAAGTTTGTCTCCTTGTCGGCTTTTTGTTGCTTGGTTTAACATAGTCATAGTCTTATCGGCATTTCAGTTATTTATTTGTGGTAGTTGAGACTTTATGGGTCCATATGTTTGCACCAGTTGATTGTGACAGATTGCTTGGAAGGCTTAGGTGTTACAGTTACAGATGCTATATAGTCGGCTTCTTGGTCAGTTAGGTATCGGGAGCCCGTTGCGCCCCCCCCCCCAGTTTTGGGGCATGACAAACTTTGTACCAGAGTGGAGTGGTATCCCAAGGAGTCCTTTATTCCCCGGAGGTGCCTAAGAATGAGACCCGGGAGTTAAATTTGGAATCTACAGAAACTGGGAAAAATAGCTAAAATGAGTAGAGTAACGAATCGTTGTTCCAAACCACAAGCCGTTGTTGGCAGTTATGGGTTCAGGTGTTCGAGTGGAAGTAGAAGTGGCGGTTGATGTAACCACTCGTTTTACGAAATAACGAGTCATCGTTAGTGTTCGTGGTATGAGGTGGATGTAATAGTTGGGGAGTATAATGGGTCATCCAAGGACCCGTCGTGGCTTGCAACGGTCCGTTGTGGTGAGTCCTGATAAGGAAACCTAGATCTCCAGTGGATTTGATGGATGGATATCACGTTTCGTTGGAGCCCACAACAAGTCGTGGTGAGACTTGTCACGGGGAAGTTCAGAAGGTTCAGGAAAGCAAGCAACGATCGATTGAATGACCTGTTAGACTTAAGGATGAGTCATCTTGTCTATCCATGGTTTGATTCTGAGAGAAGGCTTGAGCAGTGATCTAGGGCAGAATTTCATGCCCAAGTGATACTCAAATGCTTCATTTCGACTTGTTTATCTATTGTTATGTGTATATTCTCATTAGATTTTAAGGTAAATGTGAATTTATACTAACCAACATGATTAGTGTTGTTTTGCAGGTAGAAGGAATTTTTGGAAGCTAATGTACAAGTTGGTGAAGTGCGGGAATG
>JACEIK010002637.1:791-13383 GCA_018107945.1 Datura stramonium
ATAGCGAGGAAGGAGGCAAAGTTAGTTGTTACAACGGCAAAAAAGATAGCTTTTGAATGTTTGTATGATGAATTAGAGGGAAAGGGAGGGGATAAGAAGTTGTACAGGAGGGCAAGGGAGGGGATAAAAAGTTGTACTAGCTAGCCAAGGTGAGAGAGGGGAGGGCTCATGACCTGGATCAAGTGAAGTGCATCAAGGATGAGGACGACAAAGTGTTGGTGGAAGACGAACTTATTAGAAGGAGGTGACAGACATACTTCTATAAACTCTTAAACTAGGATAGGGACAAAGGCATTGTGACGGGGGAGTTGGAACACTTGGAGAAGCCACACGATTGTGGGTATTGTAGGCGTATAAGGGTTGAGAAAGTTAGGGTGGCTATTCTTAGGATGCGTAGGGGTAAAGCTATTTGGACGGATGAGATCTTAGTGGAATTTTGGAAAGCCGCAGGTAGGAATGGTATGGAGTGGCTGACCAAGTTGTTTAATATCATTTTCAAGACGGCGAAGATGCCTGAGGAATAGAGATGGAGTATAATAATTCTGGTGTACAAGAACAAGGGTGACATTCAGAATTGTAACAACTATAAAGGTATCAAATTGCTAAGCCATACTATGAAGGTTTGGGAGAGGGTGGTGGAGAGTAGGGTGAGGAGGAGCGTGACAATTTTCTAAAATCAATTCGGTTTCATGCCGAGGCACTTGATGACATAAGCCATTCATTTCGTAAGAAGACTGGTGGAGCACTATGGGGAGAGGAAGAATGATCTACACTTTGTGTTCATTGACCCAGAAAAGGCCTATAACAAGGTACTGAGGGAAGTTCTTTCGAGTTGCTTGGAGGCTATAGGCGTATTGGTGGCGTACATTAGGGCGACCAAAGACATGTATGATGGAGTTAAGACTCAGGTTAGGACAGTGGGAGGAGACTCGGAGCACTTCCCAATTTTGATGGGGTAGCACTAGGGATCAACACTTGGCCCCATTTTATTTGCCTTGGTGATGGATACATTGATGCGAGGAGTTTATGGTGGGTGCCATGGTGTATGTTATTTGCGGATGACATAGTTCTGATTGATGAGACTCGCGGCAGCGTAAATGCTGGAGGTTTGGAGACAAACCTTGGAGGCTAAAGGGTTTAGGTTGAACAAGACCTAGACAGAATATGTAGGGTGCAAATGTAGTGACGTGATGCATGAGGTCGATGTGAGAGTGATGTTGGACACACAAGTTATCCAGAAGAGAGAAAGCTTCAAGTACCTTGGGTCCATTATCCAAGGGAATGGAGAGATCAACAAGGATATAATTCACCGTATTAGTGCAATTTGGATGAAATGGAGGCTCACATTCGTGTGATAAGAAGGTGCTCACAAAGCTTAAAAGAAAGGTTCTATAGTGTGGTGGTTAGACCGACTATGTTGTATGAGGCAGAGTGCTGACTAGTCAAGAACTTACATATCCAAAAGATGAAGGTTGCAAAAATGAGGATGTTGCGATGGATGTGTGGGCATACTAGGAGAGATCAGATTATGAATGAAGATATTAGGGTCGAGGTAGGAGTGACTACAGTGGAGGAGAATATGCGTGAGCCAAGGCTGAGATGGTTCGGGCATGTGATGAGGAGATGCACAAGTGCCCCAATGAGAAGGTGTAAGAGGTTAACTATGGATGATTTTAGGATAGGTAGAGGTAGACCGAAGAAGTTGTGGGTAAAGGTGATTAGACATGATATGACACGGTTGCATATTACCGAGGACTTGTCCTTAGATAGGAAGATGTGGAGTGCTACGCCTCCGGCGCACGCGGTCGTACAAGTTATATAGTGACTTTTAATGAGCCGGATATATTATCGGTGAATTATCAAAATTCAAAATTCAAAAGTGCAAGTTTTCAAGATTTTTTAGTTTGGTACTAAATCTAAGGGTGATCACAAATTGAGTTGAAAAACAATAATGAGAAGAATCCAGGGTTAAAGCTAAACAATCACGTATAGCTAACATTCATATTGGTTCAAATATGTGTCTTCATTGTTGTCTCACAAGATAAATGCCATGTTCATGGTCTTTCGAGCCTCTAAACATATATTCGAATTAGCCTCACAACTACATCGTTGAGCAGGGATGTGACAACCTAATTCATATGCAATTACCTAGTGGAGTGGTTTATGGGGCTAATGCCCTTGGTTATGGACTTTCGAACCTCTAGCCATTTAACCTAAACTTGACTTCACAACTACATTAAAGAGCGGTGATGTGACAATTCAAATTCAAGTGTCTAGCTATCTTCTCGTTTAATGGCGAATTAGATATATTTCTATCCTAACTGCGAATCAGCCTTAAAGACTTGAATTCACTTCTTGCCTTCCTAGTTCTATCTTAGGGTTTGCTCTTTCGAGTTTGCCTAATAATAACACATGCATTTCAATGGTGATCAAGCATTAAAATGTTAAAACAAAAATACAAGACAAAAACAATGAAGAACTTGAACCAACATTCGAATTATGCAAATACGTTCATGTTATGTGGCCTCAACCCTAGAAGCAGGCTTTTAACCACTCATGCTAGTACAAGAATCCAACATTGTGTTTGAATTCATGTATTACAAGAATGGAAAAAGAAGGAAAAGAAAAAGAACCCTAGAAGAATAAGTCCGTAATGTTCCTCCTCCTGCTCCTCTTCAGTTTCTCAAAATATTACGTGATCTCTAATAAAAATAACCAAAGTGTGCCTTTTATAGTTAATGAGTTTTGTGCGTGTGAAGACACCCCTCTGTGTCACGCTGCCCATCGTGCAGCTCAGCCTTTGTGAAACGGAGGCATCGTGGACATGCACTGGTTTGTGGGCGCTGGGCAAGGCATTGGCGAGGCTGGTCGGGCGTGGCACGCTGCTTGTCGCGGTCTTGGCATGGCGTGGCACGACGCCATCGCGCACAACCACTGGAAATTGGGCATGGCATGCTGTGTTGCCGAACATGGCACAACGCTGGTCGCGTAGCCCGCCCAACGTGACACGCTGCCTGTCGCAGAGCATGGCTAGGCGTGGCATGTTTGCCAATGCGCAGGCACACTAGTCGGCCAGGCGATGCGCGCAACTACTTAGCGTGGCATGCTGCCTGGCGCGCCAATGTGCCGGCGTGGCACGTTGCCTGTCTAGGCAACCCTCATTTCATGCCATTTTCATGCGTTGTCTTTGCAATTTGTCCAAAGCTTCCTCCTTGCTCATACGTCATCATATTAGGCCCCATCCTTAGCATATTACACCTACAAAATAGGCTAATCATGTTGGTTAGTTCATGCACACAAATATACGCAAGATTACATGAGATTATGCTTAAGATAAGGTAAAAACACGACTAAAGCTTGGGTATAAACTATCACTTGGGCATGTAAATATGTCCAAGATCATGGAGAACACGAATTAGGGTAGCAGGTTAATAGATAGCAGTGTGGTGTCTCATTTTGTCATTCTCATTAGGAGGCGTAGTATTGCGTCCATAGTTGCTTGTCCTTTGATTTTTGTTCCTCTTTTTTTTTCAAGCCAAGGGTCTATCGTAAACAACCTCTGTGTCTCTGAGGTTACCCTCCCCAAAACCCACTTTGTGGGATTACATTGGGCTGTTGTTGTTGTTGTTAGAGAGGACATATCTCTTTTTGGATGCGCATTTGATATGACACAGGAGAAAGTGCTCTTTATCAAAGAATATATTATTATATCATTTTGAATAATAAAAGACCGTTCTTAACATATAGTGGAGCAGCACCCAAGGGTGTGGCCTAGTGGTCAAAGAAGTGAGTGAAAATCATGAGGTCTTAGGTTCAAACCTCAGCAGAAACAAAAATACTAGGTGATTTCTTCCCATTTGTCCTAACCTTGGTGGACAGAGTTACCTGGTATCTGTTGCTGGTGGGAGGTGACAAGTATTCCTTGGAATCAATCGAGGTTCGCGCAAGCTGGCCCGGACACCACGGTTATTAAAAAAAATAAAATATATAGTGGAGCGCTTAAGGATACTATTCAATAGAAAGGTATATATTATGAAGAAACCTTTGCTCCCGTTGCAAGGTTAGAATCTCTCAGAATTCTTTTAGCATTCACTTCTTTCAAGAGTTTTAAACTTTTTCAAATGGATATTAAAAACACATTTCTAAATGGTTCTATAATCGAAGACGTTTATGTAAAACAACCCCTTGGTTTTGAACTAAAAGCTTTCCTCACTATGTTTTTAAGCTAAAGGCGATTGTGGACCGCGGGTTGATGAAACACTAGGTCTTCCATTCTTCCTCCGTAATGCCTTTTTATAATATGGCTAAGGCATTAGAACAATTACTCCACAAAACAGATGTTAGGCAATAAACCTGACAATATTTATATTTTTATATATAAGGGCTAGAGAGGGAACATAGTTGCAATTAATGAATCCCTCATGAGCCTTCCATAACGAGCCTCCGAGTGAGCTTACACTCGCTGCCACACTGGGACCATCAAGCCACCCAATAACCGATTATCACACTTATAATTGGTCTCACGTTTATGGACTATTATCAAGCGCAGAACGCTTAACATATAAATAAAATATTTTTAACAATGTAAACCTATTTTTATTAAATTACTTTGTAACTTGTCGAAGAACTCAAAGAATGAATAACTTCTTATTATGACATAAGAATGTGTTGGAAATTTGCTTTAGCACTAGAAATTTGATGGTCAAACAATACAGGAACAAACATTTTTAAAACTGAAAATTCTTTCTTATTCTTTCCTTTGTTGATTTTATCAATTTCTTTTGAAATTTGGTATCTTTAGCTGTTATTTTCGATGTGGTAGTAGATTGAGCAACTCTTGCATTGTGTTTCAGGAAGAGAGAGAGAAAAGTGAAGAAAAAGATAGAACCAAGTGCTAGACTTAGCACAAATTAGTAAGGTTCTAATTTAAGACAAAAGATAGCGTTAACTTAGAATTGCTAATGGAAGGTTTTGGAGTTGTTTTGCTGACTTGACGTTTGTTTACCAGCTGGAATAATAGGGTAGGTGTTGGAAATGAAAGGTATAAATCATTGAGAAAATGGATGCTGATTTCTTGGACAAATATCAGTGGAAGGGGGAGAACAAATGAGTATCGTTAACTGCCAACAATCACAGCCAAAGATGTAACAACAATAACAACCAAAGATTATGGGGATAAAAGATCTCCTTAAGAGTTTCTTAGAGTTTTTCCTGAATCTCTTTAGTATATGTCTTTTTTTTTTTTTGAGGAAGGTGACGTATGTATTACTATTCAACAAAAACTTAAACACCCTCCAAAAGGGTGCTAAGTTTTGAACTTTACAAAATCAGCTAAAGGTACAAAAAAACCTCATCCAAAAACCTATTTCTTATAGATTGCCAATTTAAGTCAACTAAATCCCCTACTTCCCCCCACAAATTTTGTTTACACCCAAAAAAAGAACAGAATTAGACAGTTCATCCTAATTTTCTGGATAGAACTACTAGTTCCTTCAGAAAACCTAATATTCCTTTCTAATGTCTTAAGTATGTGTATAAGGTGAAAATAGAACTCCTTATGGAAAATTACTAATAAACAACAAAATCCAACTCCATAAACTATAGCTTCAAAGAAAAACACAAATTTCACAATAAAAAGTTAGATGTTAGCTTATTTTTTTCCACACAACATTTATCCGTCTATGACATGACTAAACAATAAAGTAATTCGTACTTGATTTCTAGGACATGTAGTACTTGAACCTGAAACAGAAATATTTTAGAGACTAGATCAAAGCTCATTAGCTTGCTCAAATAAAATGTGAATAAGTACCAAGAAAATTAACAACATTTATGACTGCGGAAGCAAAAATCTGTACTCTTTCGATGGTGTTAAGGAAAAAACGAGGACATGAATTTGACACAAAAGAGGAGTGTCTTTTCCAATGGTGAATGGCGCTGCATTACAAAATGGCCCAAATAAAATTTCAGATTCTGATTTTTGATCTTACGCATCCTGTTCACTTGTATTTAATAAGTATTCTGATATATAGTTTTTCCAATTAAGAAGGACAAGAGTTAAAGGAGGAAAAAGAAGGAAAAACAGAATACTAGTATAAATGTATTATTTTTCCTAGAAGTATGGGAATCGATTTTATCATCTTCACTTAAGCAGTTTGATTTCTGGTTACCTCATGCTTGATTGATATATGACACAGATATGGACATCAAGTACAAGAGTTTCCTGGATGAGTGGGAAACAGACCCAAAGGTCAAGTGTGTTTTGGTTGAGAGTAGCTCCCCTCGTGCCTTTTCAGCAGGTAACAGTCAAAAGTTTTTAATTTACTGGATGG
Organism: Datura stramonium; assembly: GCA_018107945.1. Taxonomy (NCBI): domain Eukaryota; kingdom Viridiplantae; phylum Streptophyta; class Magnoliopsida; order Solanales; family Solanaceae; genus Datura; species Datura stramonium. The sequence goes on from JACEIK010002637.1 coordinate 7,124, forward strand.
GTACTGGCTAGTACTTCATTTGACATATTTGCTGCATCTAGTTCCTAAAGCAGTTTTGTCAGTACATCATTAGTTAATTTTGGTTGAGCTTACTAGTCGTAGTTACAATACGTAGTTTGACAGGTTCTAGTAATATTTCTGGATAACCATTCGTTGCTGATGCAGGGATGGATATTAAGGGGGTTGTTGCTGAACTTCAGAAGGACCAAAGTACACCTCTTGTGCAAAAGGTTTTCTCTCATTATGAGATTTACCCTATAAGTGTACTCAGCATGTCATTTTCTCCTGCTCTGTTTGGGAACCATTGTTGGTTTCTTCTGCTCTGTAGCTTAGTCTTTGTTGTTTGTAGTTTCATTGGATGCTATTGTCTTGATGAGTTGATGCTGCTATGCTGATGCATAACAAAACTGTTAGTGATTTTACCTAAAGGGGGTGCTCAAGCTGGTTTAGTCCAAAAACTGGCAGTCAGATATGATTGAGGTCTTTCAGTGTTCCTTTAACATGCATAAAATCATAACGAACTGTGGTAGCAGAGGTACATACACTAGCTATATTTCAACAACCAAAAAAAGAAATCAGAATACCAGTATCTTTCTAGTTTGGGTTCTTAATAAGGCGGTATAAAAAGCACCCTTATCTATTATGCAATTGTTAAGAATATTGTTAGAATCCGTTAGGGAGATAATGTATATTGTAATTATGTTGCATTAATTAGAATAAGTGCATCTACCATTTAACACCCAATAGCTTGGGAGAATAATCAACTGAGAACATTCTTCCATTTCTCTCTCCTGTTCTATTTCACACATGGTATCAGAGCAAGGTTAGGGGTAGTCATTGTGCAATTACCAGCGACTCTGGAGAGAGAAAGATTGTGGCCGTGCAAATTTTTTGGCGATCAAGTACTGTTTCAGTTGTCCCATATTTTTGTGAGTGCTGTGTATAAACCTGCATCACCATCAGGTCTGTCACCTCCCCAGGACAAAGACCCAGCAAGCTCCGCCAGAGAAGGTGCCTTGCGCACTTCACGTGCCAGACAGACGAGAGACGGCGAGATCTGAGTCACAATGGAGAGTGTCTGTTGATCTATTAATAATTCAAATAATATAGCTTTTCAGGTTAATTCCATTCACAATGGAGACCAATGGTGTAGGTAGATTCAAATATTAGAGTTATATAGGCTTTCTTCAATCATCACTGGTAGTTTCACATCAATATTGATCGTTCACCAAGAATCTACAGCAAATATCTAGCATAGATGAATCTTGAAGAAACTTGAACTTACTGGCGTAAGCTGACTTGGCTGCCATAGGACATATGGAAGTTTCTCTTCGATGTCTACGTGTAATAATAATGTGATCCATTTGATACTTCTGCATTCTTTTAAATATGTGTAGTCTGTGCTTTGTGGTTAGTACATGGTACTGTTCTTTCTCTGCTTTGTGGTTAGTTCATGGTACTGTTCTTAACTAAGTGATTTCTGTTTCCACAAGCTGATGTTTTGTGAATGCAAAACATGCTTATTCTCCTTCAAAATGTTTGTCCTTTTTAAAACTTGTGGGATTTTCTTTTAGCATGTATCCTTGGAGTTTATAGTTGCACTTAATCATGCTCAACTGGGTGATGTGCTTCTTTATGTTCTTAATGTATTCTTACATATGCATGTGGCGCTGACAGTATGTGTACATGCGTCCTATGTAAAAAGGGGAAGTTCATGCTCTTTCTCAAACATACACATCCATTTATGAACCTCTTTAACACCATTATGAGTCTGTGACTTACTCCTCTCTTGTTCATCCACCACTCATAACACCATATATAAGTTCTGCAAGCTTCTGAGTGATGCCTTAATATGTTAATATATGGTTATGTTTGAAGTGGACACTGCTTCTCAGTTTGTTAGTAGGCCTTACAGAAAATTGAAATGTGTTCCTTTATGTACAGGTATTCACAGCAGAGTATTCTCTGATTTGCAAAATATTCGAATACAGAAAACCTTACATCAGCTTCATGGATGGCATAACAATGGGCTTTGGCATTGGCTTATCAGGTCATGGTATCTATAGGCTTATCACAGAGGTATTTTCCCCCTCGTATGAGGAGTACTTATTGTTGCAACTATGGTCTTATTTATACCTCTTGTTATTGTTTATACCTCTTGTTATTGTTTCAGAGGACTGTTTTAGCTATGCCAGAAAATGGAATTGGGTTGTTTCCAGATGTTGGTTTTTCTTATATAGCTGCACATAGTCCTGGTGAAGGGGCAGTTGGTATGCGTTCTCTCTTTCTGCTGAGGAAGTTACATTAATGAAAGATTAATTAAAACAGACTTGAAGTTTTAGCAGCACCCATTACTATCAGAGGGCTTTGTGGTAGGTGAAAAAATGCTTCTCTATTCGGAAATGTGCAAAAACTCTCCTCTTTCCATCTCCCTTCTCAGCTCACCGGTCAATGACTTTTCTAATGACGTTCCCTTTTTCAGCTTCGTTATGGATTGAAGAGTCTTTTATTTCTGGTGGCAAATCATTTGAATTAATAGATGTTAGCGAGATTTATGATAGATGGTTAGTCCTTGTCGAATGCAATAGAAGATTCATGAGCAAATCAAGATTGCTGAGAGCAACTTGCAATGGGTCTGTGAAGCCTTGAAAGAAGCTCCGATTGGTACTGGAAACAAATGCAGAAGATGGGGTAGGAAGATACAGGCCTACACATTCAGAGTTTTCCCGAACTTACTACTATGGGTGGTACGTGAGAATAGAAACTCTACTAGGAAAAAGAATCTGCTGTAATAATCCCAGAAGATGAAATACCATAGGGATATACAGGAACATTGCAGAGAAGATTCTAAAATATCTGGTAAGGCTTGAAATCCAATGTTCCATCTTGGGACATATCAACCCAAGTGAATACATTGAAACTGCATAGATGCCGATTGCCGACTGTATCCACCGAATCCTGCCCATCAAGCACAAGGAGTACACAAAGGGGGAGTTTGGAAGTGAACATCTTTCAAAATGTCTCATTGAGCGCTTCAATGACCCTTTCAATCTAAGTCCCAACTCAGAGGTGATACAAAAATAGTTTGTTAGCAGATGGCAGTTCATTGTTGGTCTCAAAGTCACTCCCATTAATCAGAATCAGTTCATGTTCGATCTCCCTTCGAGACAAGCAGCAGTTAGCATCAAAGCAGGAGAGTAGTTTTGGAATGGTAGAAATTGTCTGTGGTGTGGTGGTCTCTGGTGTCTGGCTCTGTGATGACGAATAAAAAATCAGAATAAAGATGGGCCAAAGCTTTTGGCATTCCTCTTCAAGCATGGTGACTGAACACTTTTAAGACCATTGGAGATAAGTGAAATGGTAACCGTGATATCAACGAGGATACAAAGCACAAACTACATCTATACTGGGTTCGCTTCAGTGTTCGAAGCACCGCTGCAGATATTTCGGCGAAGCAGAATTTACACTAGTGACTAGAGCTTCAGAATTACAATTCCAAAGGACAATCATATTAAACTCAGATCAGCTGGGAAGAATGGATCTGGTGAAATGGCCAAAGGGGTTTGATGGAGCAGGTACCTTGAACCAAGGAAGCCCGTAAATAGTTTCATCTCGTAGTCAAGTCGGAGGACACTTGGCCAGCTTTAATTCTACATTGACCCACCTGTTAACCGCAGGGTAATGCATGCTTCTCAATTCCTGAGCGTAGCACACAATTTGGGCCATAATTTAGACACGAATAATTACAAGAAAGGCACAAAAAGAAAGGCCTAATTGAAGGTGGGCAGTTTAATGAAAGAGAAATTAGTCTAGAGTGTTGTCGGTCATAAACCAGGCTCAAATGCTAACATGATTAGTATATTACCAACTGAATTCTGCACCAATTCAATTGACGAGCCTCAGATTCATGAGCACAGTATCTCCCTAATCCTTCCCTCAGCCAAAGTTCATGCGACGCTCCAAGGCTGGGTGTGAAGGAGTACCTTACATCAGTAACATAGTGCACATTTGAATTAAAGCACGTGACATAAATCTACAACTGAGTAGACTTGATGTACTTGCAGAACTTGATAAGGAAAATCGTACATACATAAGATGGCCAAGTGGCCCACCAAACATAAATTTAGAGTGACAAATGGATACATACAGTTACACCATAATGTCTATGAAGCCTCTACTAGAATTTGAGCTCATGCAACTGTCACATGGTCGGGACAGGCCCCGACATATCCATACTACATACATATGTACACAAAAGAGTACTAGACATAACCTAGCTCCAGGGAAAAATGGAGCTCGCCAACTGATCAACTGATATACGCCTATGGAAATGCAGCACCCATAAGGGCGTCAAAACATATACAACATGCACTGGTATGTAAAGCAGATGGAATAACAAGTGACCAAGTAAGCTTAATGAATATAAGAACAAATATGAGCAAGTGAAAGCACATGACTAGAAACATCTTATGGAACCATGAATCATGTTTTACTGTTCTTATTACATTATACACTTGTCTTTAAGGCGCTCATTATACGCTTGGGCAGATGGTACATTTTTACACATGGATCCTTATGTCTATATAATTTCAAGTAAGCAGGTGAGCCTTGAGGGCAATCTATAACATAAGAGCATTGTATCATTAGTTGTTATCTGTGTCATTTCAAGTGGTACTTTTTTCCTTTAGGAATCTTATACTTTTGTAGTTCCAAATGAACAAATGAATAAGCGGGCCTCAATGGTGATATAAGCACATGAAATCTTTGTAACAATATCTTATGGAATCATGATACCTTATAACCATTAGGTGGCCATACATTATTAATTCTTTGAGATAACATTCACGGGATACTCCCTCGGTTTGCACGGGAATAGCTATGGTGGAATTCTTAGATTTTGTAGAAGACATGGAGCTAGTTGATCCCCCGCTGGAAGGTGGTTCTTATACATGGGGATAATCATGATGTAGCCTCTAGAACAGATAGATTTCTGTTATCTGCAGAATGGAATGAACTCTTTAACAACTTAAAGCATATTACTCTCCCAATGACTGACCTCCGACCATGTTCTTTTAGCTATCCTATGTGGTCAATGGGAGCATACAAAATCATACTTTAAATTCGAGAATTGGTGGTTAAACTTTGAAGGTTTTGATGATAGAATCGAAGTCCGGTGGTCTTCTTTTGCCTTTCATGGGAAGCCAGATTACATTCTGGCTTGCAAACTTGAAGCTCTCAAGGGTAAATTAAAAGAGTGAGCAAAAATGAGTAGGGGTGAGGAGTCTAAAATCTAAGCTGCTAAGTCAATTAGCTATTTTAGATAACACATTAGAGTATGGAGCTTTAATAGAGGAGGACATGTTAAAGAAAGCTAGCTCCTTCTTGGAATTTGAAGAATGACTTAGGAATGAAGAATTAGCTTGAAGACAAAGATCAAGGGCCTTATGGCTCAAGGAAGGGGACAGGAACACCAGGTTTTTCCACCCAACTTCCAATGCACACAAAAGACACAATCACATTGAACACCTTGTGTATAGGAGGAGTTCATTGTTGATCCTAGCAGAATAAAGGAGATCATTTCTTTCTACAAAAAGCTGTATACAGAAACTGAAGATTGGCGACCTAGTGGAAACCTTAGCAATCACACTGTGAAATCTGAAAGTGACAATGAGAATTTGCAAGCTAAATTTGAGGAGCAGGAAGCCTTTGAAGTATTTAAGAAATGTGCAACAGTTAAGGCACCTAGTCTAGATGGATACATAACGGGATTCTATCTGAAATGCTGGGAAGTCTTTGAAACAAGACATTATGGAAGCCTTCCACAATTTTCATTCTCAGGAAATGTTTGAAAGAAGCTTCAATTTGCCTTGATCCCCAAGAAGTCAGGGGCAAAGGAATTCAAAAATTTTAGACCCATCAGCCTTATAGGAAGCTTTTATAAATTGTTATCCAAGGTTTTGACAGAGAGACTGAAAAGAGTGGTGGGCAAATTAGTGGACTCTCAGCAGATGGTTTTCATCACAGGTAGATAGATGATGGATGTTGTATTGATAGCTAATGAAGCAGTAAAGTACAGAATCACACAAAACAAACTTAGTATCCTTTGTAAACTTGATATTGTGAAAGTATATGACTATGTAAACTGGGAGTTCATCCTCAGAATATTGGGACAGATGGGCTTTGGGGGAAAATGGATAGAGTGAATGAAGTTCTCAATCCTCATTAATGGTCACCAGAAGGTTTCTTCGGTATACAGAGAG